>VXAC01007823.1:740287-818738 GCA_013399225.1 Rhipidura dahli
GGGAGCGGCTCCGGCTCCGCGGCGGGGACCGAGCGCCCACACAAACCCAGGGCTCCGCCGCGGCCTGGCCAGAGCCTGGCGAGCCACCGGCCGGGCTTGGCCCGGCGTGACCCCGCGGAGCGGGGGAGCCGCCGCCGCCCCCTGAGGGTTGAGCCGAGGGCTGGGGAGTTCAAGGGCAGGGGGAGCGGCTGCTCAGGGCCGCGGGGGATGAAGGGCAGCGCTGGTACCCGGGAAGGGGCTCAGCCCCTGTCCCTAGAGGCTGCAGCCGCCGGCACTGCTCGCCCAGGGTGGCTCTTGCCAGGAGCTGACAGGACAGCTTGGGCGAACAGATCTCCCAAGGATGAGATCTCCATCATTTCCAGTGGAAAACTTTTCACGGTCTGGTGAGCCTCATTATTGAGAAATCCCCTTGATATCCAGGCTATCGGGAGAACGCTCTTGTTTCTCCCATCGCGCCAGTCACCGGCAGCATCTCCCGTGTTTTGCTTCAGCGTTGCTGCGCTTGATGTTCGTTGCTCGGTGCTTGGAAAGCTCATTCCTCCCCACCTCCCTCCTTATCACACATGCATTTCAGAGGGGCGAAGAATACAACGCATTACCCTACACCTGAGGCCTAAATGTTTTTCACATTATTCACAAACTATAACCCTTCAGCCTGTTCACGAACGCAATACCTTCTCGCCGATATGAGAATCATTCTCTCACCACTTGTTGCCCTATACAGAACTTATCGCAGTGCCTGCACATAAGCCCCGAAACCAAAAGCTTTGTGGGAGAACATAGCTGAGAAACTCAAGGACGCAGTTGTAGGTGAGTCTCAGTCTCAGCCTCTTAATTTTCACACTGACTGGTTTGGCACTGCTGGGCAGGTCATTTCAGTGCTTATTGCTTCTTTAACCAAAAACAATAATATCATGAAATCACTGAGCACGTGGTTCTGAGTGTTAGGCTCAAGCAAGCTTTATCAAAGTACTTTTATTGTTTAAGGATGGAAAGCCCTATAGTGTTTTAGTAAAAAAACAATAAATTTAAAAATGACTATTCTGTTTTACCTGCATACTCCCACATCTTTCTTTTCAAGATTACAATCTGTAAAAGTATAGTAGAATGTGTACTTAAATAGAAAATACGCAACACTAACATCAGGATATATAATGAAAAAATCAGCTTTTTAAATATCCAAGCAAAAAAAAAATCCTTCTGTGAATAGCAGCAAATTTTTAGTGTTATGAGACACTCCAAAATAGAGTGCATTTCAGGGTAGGAACTATAATGTCTCACCTGACATTCTCTATTTAGAGCTTGTAATCTGTATTAGCAACACTACTTCATCTCCTGTCCCAGAATCTGCTGTGTCTTCCAAAAGTAGAGTAGTTCTGCTCCATGAGATTGGTTTTCATAGGTTTTATGTCCTTTTTTTCTTCATTTATTTGTTCAAAGGTTAGGAAAAGATTTAGTCATTTCATACACTTGTAGGCTAAAGGAGTATTTTAATTAAAAACCTACAAGGGGGCTTGAGAATCATATTTGGAAATCACATCCTTTTAGCCTTCAAAAGTAGGAATAGAAGGAAACTGCAAGAGACTGTCGCTTACCAAACACAGGGAGTTATGTTCAGTAACAGTATCACAACATATATATACTGACAAATAATGTACTTTAACATTTCTGTCATGTAGTACTGATAGGCCATGAAACTCAGACATGGTTTTCAAATTCTGTTGGTTTGAAAACGGACAGTATATTGATCTTCAAGTTGTTGAACTCATCACAAAAATATCCCCATTTTAGGAAAACCAAGAGATGAGTGGCCCAAAAAAGAGCCCAGGCTGCAGCAGTTACAGTGAATGTCATAACTCAGGATTGCAGTCATTGGCAGGGCTGTTTGGGGAAGCTTGCATAACATCTGCTTGCAACATGCCTGATTCAAACCAGCACTCCTCCTCTCATGAATACTGATGACTTTTAAAAAGTAAAATAAACTTAGTCAAGATGCAAGCAAATTGATTTTCCTGGGTGCCTGTCCAGATCTGCTTGAAATAACAGAAATTCTCCAACTCAAAACCTATTTATTTTATATTTGCTAGATATTTATACCACAGTTGTGTCCTTTTTTCTTTTTTTTTTTTTTAGTGTTCTGGTCTCGTTCCTGTGAGCCACACGCAGAGAGCTCTCTTTATGACGCCAGAGGGACTACTGTAGAGAGACTGATGTAGTTCAAAATCCCTGATCTCTGCTTTGAACATTTGTAGTGCTTCATTCTCATTATGTTAGCATGGTAGGAAACACAGAAAGACATGCTTCATTTTGGATGTTTACTTCCCTGTGCTGTTTTTCACAGATGGTTTTATTTACAGGTTTCTTGGTTGTCTTGTTCCTCTTGAAGGTGTGGCTGGTTATTTTGACTCAAATAGCTTATGGCTTTATAGCTTCCATCTCAGCTTCATCACCAGTTTTAGCACTGACAATATATATAAATCAATTGTAAGTTACAAGGTTTGCTTGGCAGCTTTGCTTCGATGTTTTTTGGGTTTTTTTAATGCAGAGAACATGTTAACATAGGATTAATATTTTATATCACATATACTTAGATATTTAAATGTAGTTTTACAATGAAAGATGAATTACTGTAGAAAGGGATTTAGAGTAATTTCACTAGTCCAAGAATTTACTTGTTCCCATTTTTTATATCTGTTGTTGGTTCAAGTGTCATATGAAGACAGAACAGCATTAAAAACCTATTCAGACACCCTTCAGCACTCTACATGCAGGAAATGCTTGCGGGGAAAAAAGTAAGAACTCTGAATAGTGAGAGACAATGAAAAAATTAAGGGGAGAAGGACCGAAGCCACATTCCACTAAGTATTGCATTAAAAAAAAGAAATGTAGAGCTCATTGCCAATAAGATTCAGTTTCAAGATTTGTAGTTTGGTCTTACAGACAAATGTCTAAATGCTTCTACAAATAAATGCCATTGGGAAGGACCATATTTCAAATGGAACCAGTTTATAATGAATGCTGAAGCTTACAGCAGCATTTAACATCCTTTTATCTCCAGTTGTTCAGAAAAGAGATTAAGGTATCTGAAAAACATATTAAGAAGGAGCCATACCATCTGCTGAGGCAGGTACACCACTGGGAAATTGGAAAAATATGAAGAATTACTTGAGCAAAAGAGTTCCTTTCCATTAAAAAAGAGTTGGGGAATGAAGTAATATTAGGACATCACGATGTAAAAAGACGTTTAAAAATTACCCAGGATGGAAAGCCTTGTATGCTACATGAATAGTATTTAATGACACAAGAAATATTTGGAGATGGAAGATTTTGTTGCCACATGTCCCTATTTTACCAGGAAATCAGGAATGGGTTACAACAAAAGAAGAAGTCCTCCATCCCTTATTCAGAACTTTTGCAGAGAGTTTCTTCCTAGTAAGGACCAGAGGGCTTTATTCAGTGAGTTACCATTTGCTTCAATCATGGGCAATTTACCAGAGATTACTTTGCAATATCTCTGAATAGCAGTAACATTCCAAAGAATGGAAATCAAATCATCTTTTCAGGCCTCTATTTATAAGCTCATATGTGCACCTCTCAATCATGCTGTCAACTCCTCCTGGTTTCAGTTGAATCTTGAAATAAAAAAAGATTCACAAGAGATCTTGTTTTTGTAAACCCACCCTAAAGCTTTTCCTGAGCAGGATGTTAGGAAATTAATATTGTGTGGTTATTCCTTTGAAAATTGCCCCTTATGGAGATGTGTCTATGGGATATAAGTTTGGAAACTTCAAACAAGCCCTGTTCCAGTAATCAGGATTGGTACTACCTTGAACTGGAACACAGAACATGATACAATCACTCATTGCAGGCATTTTGCTATGTTATTAAAGAAGGCTCATTATTTGAAGACTACCATTGTCATTTAAAAATGGATAATAGTTATGATTTCGAATTAAACAGTTAATGTCCAGCCCCATTATCAGCACACCTATCTGAAGATTGATTTCCACATTAGATAACATCAGTGCAACTTGAAGCAGGATCAGAGAACAGGTTTCTTAGATAATATGAAAACGGAGTGGTAAAACTTTCCTCCTAATATTTCAGAATTATCTTCCCATCACATGTGGCCATTAGCTTCCATAACATTTTCCCTGTTCAGCTGAGGTCACAGTAGATAGTTTTTCTAATAATAATAATAGTGTGAAACTCACAGGCCAATGATATTGCAGCCAGGCATCTGCAGGGTCTGTTTTTCACTATCATTCAGGCTGTAAATTACTTCAATCTTGGACAAAAGTGGCAAATCATCTCACTTTGGTGCTTATGATCATTAATCATATGAAAGTAGCACCACCAGCCTGTTACTATGCTGGGTGATGTATAGCTTTGTAGTAAAAACCAGACTCTGTCCTAAAATGCTCACAATAAAAATAGGCATTTATGAACACATGTGTAGATGAGCCTCAGCACCATACAAATGTATAATGGCTTGATTAGAATCACATGGCAAGTCCATCAAAAACATTATTGGTTCATAAATCTCCCTAGTCGTCACACACAATTTTAGCTTTCGAAGTGTGTTTTCTTGTTACAGATCCAAGAATGAGCTCATAAAATACACTACCGTGTCATCATTGTAGTTTCACTTGAAAGTGTCTTTTCACGATACGTTATTTCCAAATGTGTGTTATCTGGTACAAACAGTTGCTCGGGCTGCCTTGAATTTTTCATGTGCTTATGCATTTCATGCTGATTTTAAAATTGAAGCTATATTCAATTTTCTTGTGTATTTACAGTCCAAGAGTCCAGCAATGTGTGGATACTCCTTTCAGTGCATGGGGATAATACCCTTGTCACGAGTGCTGATTCACCCATGAAACAACAACTTGCTTTTCCAGTGCACAGCTGACTTCCTAGAAACATCAGTTGCTTAAGCTACTCCCCTCTGTGTGGCAGCCTAGAAGGTTTAACATTCCTTCAAGGACCATTCCTCCTTTGCAGAGAAATGTGCTGTCTTAATCAGTGGAATTGCCATTTACAGGATAACCAGACCCTGTTCTCCTATTTATTTTGCAGTCCCAGTTCCCTCACAGTCTGTTCCTGCTCTGTGTGCACACACTTACAAAAGGCTTCAGGCAACAACTCCTCTCTCAAGTTAAGGTCAATCAATACAGCTGATGTTTAATTATAGGTAGCTGACAGTGTCCTCTGGCATAGGCTAACCTTGTTAAATATAAGGTTTAAAAATATCCTTTCAAAATTAATTTTCTGGTTGTTTTTAGATACCCTGTGTGTACTGGTTCTTCTGTGACCTTGACAGGACTGGCGGAGACAGCTAAAACCCTGCTTTACTTTGTCAACACTGAGATTCACTCCTACATTATAAAACAAGTTCAGGGGTTGTCACTATCTTCCACGCTAGTGCATCTGATCTCTACTGACAAAGAGGCATGAGATGGTTGTATTTATCTCATGAATACCCTGTTAGAGGTTTTTCAGCAGACACAGTCTGGGCTGTTTTCTTCTATTCACTATACAGTAAGAAAAGGACCATTTGCTTCTGTCCATCTTGTGTACTGCCAGAGAATAAGCTCTATGAAATGCACAGAGTCTAAAAGGATTTCAGTGATGTCTTGATTGAAACAACAGTCTAATTTGGAAATTTCCAGTTTTAAAGAAAATATTTTTTACATTATACAGCAGTTTCAGATGTTTCTTAAGATTGTTGTTACTCCTCTGCTTTGTCAACAGTTTGACTTCTGAAGGAGGAGAGCACTACTTGGAAGATCTTTTAAGAAACCACTGAATTCAGGACACTGATTTCTGTTGCAGTAGGTCAGCATGTCTCCAGTTGTACTCTGATTTTCAGTAATGGACCTAATCTTCTAAATCAATATGTGATTGCAGCCAGGATGCCTGCACCATTACACCAGGTAAGTCCAACCTCACCTCCTTCTATGCTTACCTTTGGGTCTGTCAAATTGTTGCAGAAAGGGCTCCTAGGGAAGGGCTAAGCATATTACTGAACTTGTGTGTTTAAAGAAACTGAGACAGTGTACTTAAAATATTGAAAGAAAATTTAAAACAGTCCAGCACTGCGAAACAACCTTCTGATGTTTTAGCTAGGGTTTTTTTAATTCTTTGAACTTTTCAACGGTGTAATGATATCCATGATTTAGATTCTAAAGATATAAAACCTGTTTAACAGAGTCAGTAATACTTGTAACAAACAAGTGCCTTCTATTCGAAAATGTCAAAGTATTTTAAACAATAAACAAAACTAGGGAGAATAGAATCTCAGGAATCCGTGTTTTGAAATATAAGACGCCATGTATTTTAACCGAAACAAAAGGCAAATTTACTGTCTTCCCTAAAGATTCATAAGTAGGAGCTCTAATTAGATCTCATCCAGTTAAAACTTAACAATTAATCCAAACTGGCTTCAAAAGGTTCAGTGCATTGTGACGTACATTATAAAGAGAAAGAAATTATAGCTGTCAAATGTCAGATTTTACTTCTGTTACTCACCCATCACGGAACTTTGAGACTAAGCATCTTATTTTAGTATTTCTGAACAATGTGATTGTAACTGTTTGTTACAATTGTTGCAATTAGCATTAATGTTCAACACGTCCCACGTAAAGACAACACTCAGTGAAGTATTACCTCTACTTTTAGAATTACCTTTGATCGCAGTTGTAAATTCGCAGTGGATTTCCCAATAATTAGTGTGACTTAGCTAGTTGTGGCTGTTAAGTTTAGGTTAATTCCAAATGTTTTACAGTGCATCGCTAATTATTGGCGGGAGGGGGGGGGGAACCCAACCCTTATTAAACAGCCCGCAGGTGCAAGGGATGCGTTCACTCTGCTCCGTGTGTGTTTCCAGGGGCTGGCAGCTTATCCGCGCTGTTGGCCTTGGATACTTGGATAGCTCCTGGCACCACAGGACCTCCACATCCTGAAGAGAGCGGCTTCTCCAAGGTGCAGCTCAGCATAGGGAACTCGGCTCAATCCTTTTTCCCTCCCCACGAGGATCCCATCCCATTTTCCCGTCTAATTCACCCTCGGGAGCTCTGCTTCCCAGACACCACGCCGCTCTTTTGTCCTCGGTGCGGGGCCTCGGCTGAGCTCCTTTTCACTTATGTCAACACTCGCCCCCAATTAGCGCTCGCCGCACAATGAGCCATTCCCGCTCTCCAGAGCGCTCGGAGTGCGGCTGCTCCCGCCGGGGGCGCGGGGCCGCTCCGGAGCCGGATGGGTGCCCAGACACCGGGACCATTCCCCACTGTTTTAGATGCCGCGGTTTGACAGACGAACACACAGATCGCGTCCTTTGTTCCGCAGCCGGGACAGAGCTGCCTTCGCAGTCTCACCCAGGCCGGGCAGGGATGTTTATCTCTGCTCTGCACGTCTTGCCCGAGCACCGCCGCAGCGGTGCGGGGGGTCTGCTCGTTCAAGCGAGCCGCGCTGGGCCACAAACACCGCAGCCCTCGCCTCTCCCCGGAGGAGGGGGGCAAGGCAGCGGAGCCCCCTGGGAAGCCGCGTTTCTCCCCCGCACAGCGGGTGCGGATCCCTACGGACACCCCTCGCTCCCCCCGCGGTACCGGGGCGGAGCTCTGCCCGCCCCGCCCGGCGCCGCCGCGCCTGCGCCGCTCAAGGCGGGACACCGAGGAGTTCCGCGGAGCGCGGCCGGTGCGGGGCTGGGCGTTCCGGGACGGGCGGGTGAGTTTGCTGCGGGGACAGGCCGGGCAAGGGGAGCGCGTTCCGCAGAGCCGGCGCTTCCTCGGCTCCTGCCGGCTCTCGGACTTCGCCCCTGGCTGTCCCTGGCGCGGGCTGAGCCTTCCCGCTGTCTCCGCCCGGCGGCTCAGCCCCTCTCCGAATCGGCCGCGTCCCGGAGCAGGAGCGGCCCTCGGGGGACCCGGCCTGGCCCGGCCCGGCCCCTTGCGGGGTGCCTTGGGCGTTCCGCCTCCGCGTCGGTACCGTGGTATTGCCTCATCGCCTATAAATACCTCCTGGCTGGCCGCCGGGGCGGGGGCCGCGCTCGGCGGGCGGGTTTGGCACCGGCGGGAGGCGCGGAGCCTGTGCCCGGCCTGGCTCTCGGGGTGCGGGTGAGTTCAGGTGTTGCAGCCGCGGGGTTGTCCCAAAATAGGTTTTTCGACCTGCTCTGCATGAGGCTAATCCACACACAGAGCCAAGGTACATGATTTATTTGCAGTTCTGAGCGGAAAGAAGGGCTGGATGGTAAATCCACAAAGCCAGCGCGGCGACTATCAAAACTTTGCACTGTTTATACGTTTTAGCAAACAAAGGCATTAATGTTCATTTGCTACAAGTTTACATAGTTCTCTTATTAATGAGTACTCTGTCTTTTATTGGTTAAATTATTCCCTTGCTTCTCATGCTAATTAGTTTGCGTGCTCAGCCTTTCTCTTTTTTTAGATAGGTGGTTTTCTTGAGTCGGTGGTGTGTGAGTTGCTGGTCACGATTTTGCCTTGCCGGAATTACCTTTTACCTACTTGGAAGTGATTTCAGCACAGTTGCTGAGCTGGCTTTATTGGTTTCTTCCTTATCGTGGAAGTTCTACCCAATGTCCTTGTGGCCTGTGAATGCTGTGCTCTTTGTGTCCACTGTCACTGGTACATCCTTCATCCCAAGCTTTGTTAACCTCCTCCTCGGTCTAAGATCGTTGAAGCATGTCTAGTCCTAAACCTTAACAAGGCAGTTCTACGGACAAGTAATTTATTTTCCTAACACCTGGACATCAAGGTTGGGGACAGGTTTCTCTCCAAGTGCACAGCTCCTTAAGCCAGCTGGAGAGGAAGCATGAATGCTGTGTTTTGTACCTGAGCACATCAGTCACATTCAGGCCATTAGGTTTGGTGCTCATCTCGCTATTAATTTGAATTTGCCATTTCTCTGTAGCCTCCTGTCCCTCTGTGGCATGCTGCAGTGCAATTTTCAGCTGTAATTTCTGTGCAGTGCAGGGACAGACTGTGCTGTGCCGTGAGCAGCTCTCAACTGGAGGAGCTTGTTCTGCCAAAGTTAATAAGGGGTTAGCAGACTGTCAGCACAGGGGGCTGCACGTGCTTCTACAGGTGTTGCTGCCCTTCACACCAAGGAAAGCCTCAGAGGTAGTTTCTGGTTTGTTTTTCTTGTTTTAAAATAACTGGCAATGTGGGCTCAACAGTATTGACCATAAAATTATTTGCCAAAGCAAATATGCCTATTGAGGGCTGCCTGTTTGGAAGCTCTGGCTGTGAAAGGCCACTGCTGGGTCAGTGGCCCATCTTCCTGGGGCTGGAAAGCCCCTGGGGCTGTGTGGAAATAGCCAGGAGTATCCTAACCCCAGTTAATAGATGCAGCTGTGGTGGGCTGCTGGCATTTGCAGCTTCTTCCCATGTTTTAAATTTAGTTTCTGGAGGTGGTAGTTCAGTTCTGAGGTACGTTTTGCCAGTGACGCAAAAAATTACGTACCAAAATTCTTAACATTTTAAGTGGCAACTAGGGATGTCTGTCAGAAGTTGGTGAGAGGAGGTGGTTTGTGCTGGCTGGGTTGACAGGCTGAGCTAAAGTGCTTGCAGTGCATTCTGATCGCTGTGTCCTAATGGCTTTTGGCCATAATAAATGTCAATATGCTGTATAGGATGATTCTTCACCTTGAGAGATTAACACAAACATTTCTTCTAAGTGTAATTGCTGTTGTACTTTTGAACGAACAGCAGCTTTCACAGCTGACCAGTTTTGAATACTATCCATGCACGTTTGAGGCTAGCCTAATGTAGCCAATGAGCTAATTTGAAGAGCTGCTTCATTGTGTCTGTTTCTTTTTAGCAGCTCTGATGACAAGTCACAGAGGATCAACAAAAGCAGATGGCAGGAGGTGGCTCTTGTTGCTTTGGGGAGTAGCGTACTGGAGCAAAAGATTAGAAGATAAGCACATTAACACAAACCACAAAGAATTACTTTGGGCTAAACACAGAAAAAAAACTTTGTGCCAGAATGCGTTAAAACTGAATTTGAGAGAAGTTTGAAAAAATTACACTTTGTAAGCATTCCAATTTTACTCTTCTTACTTGATACTGAGAGTTGTTTTTTTCCCAAGTGCAGTCCAGAGTTCCAAAAGTAATGGGCAGATATGCATATAGCATCATCAGGTGCTAGCACAGGCTTGCCTGATAGATGAAGGGCTCTGGCAGAACATTTGTGGGAAAAAAAAAATACCTCATCTTGTGTGACATGTCAAAGGTGTGCAAAACATAGTGTTTTGACTTAATGCATAACAGCACCAGTTCAGTTTAAGGCTGACCATTATAGGGCTTTTTTTGAGGCTTATGTATTTTTCTATATAATGTCTCTCACAAGGATTTTAATTTCCAAGTTGAAAGAACACCAATATTGAAGTCCGAGGGAGCATGAATCAGTACTGCATGTGGTGGGGTTTCTTTGGTTAGTGCTGCAGTGAATGTTGTTTTCCCCTAAACTTCACATCTTGCTAAATTAGATCTCGAGATGACTTAAAATATGTATTAGTGGTGCTGTGCCACCTGCTTTGTTCAGGAGTGTGATGGCTGTCACTCCTTTAGTTTGATGCCCTCTGAAAGCCAGACACAATGTCATGACTTAGTCCTGAACCTACCAGGAGCAGAACATCATCTGTGTAACCAGTGGTTGGCAGGGATAACTCCCTGAACACAGTTGCAACTTAAAATTCCCATTTTCCTGTGGGCTTTTCCAATTTTGGAGTGATTTTGTTTTTTTAAGAGTGTTTTTGGAAGTTTCTGGCTTTTTGTGACTTTCTGTGACTTTTTCCCAAGCATTCAGAAGTGACTATAATGAGATCAGTGTGGGATTTTTCACTTCTTTTGACTCAGCAGACTCATCCTGTAGCATATTTAATACTTACAAATCCATGATTTTCTTGCCAGCTAAGAGTAAGCCAGTAATGGTAATTCACAGTTTCTGAGTTGTTGGAACAATGTCTTGAGGTAAGGTAGGAGGGAGAACCTGATAAATCTTGCCCCTTTAAGTAATACACAGTTAAGGTGAAGGTCACCCAAATGACTGCAGTGGCAGTGCAGTTTTTCTGCAAACATCTTATAATGCTGTGTAAAACCAGGGAAGTTTAAACCATGCCACTCAGGAAAGGAATGTGATTTTTTTCCTCCCTTTGCAGAAGTATGGGCATGTATTTTCACATCACACTGTGATTATTGTGGAATGTATTTTGTACATTTATGAAAAAGTAACTTTGCTTCTGAACGTCTGGAACAGATGCGTGGTTCATGTGTCATTAAATTAGAAACTGCAGGAAAACAAAGAACCATCTGGAGACTTGGTGGGGGGGAGGTTGAGGTTTCTGGTTAAATGTATTATCAACATAGGAAAAAATATAAAGAGTGCTTCAACTACAAAAGGAGGCAAAGTGTGATGGGAATTTTGTTTGGTTTTGGTTTTAAACCATTTTCTTTTTGTGATTAGGGGAAGCACCAGAATGAAAGACATGGACAATATCAAAACTGTAAAGAAAGAATGGTAGGTGCCAGTTCTCCCATCCCCACTTTTCCTCTTCTTTTCCCACTGCTGTTTGTGTGTCCTGTCCTTACTTTTCAAACTTCGTTAAATTCTAAAATACAATATTTTTACTGTATTCATCTGCTCTACCTATACTGAAAGTTTAAAAAATCCTATTGTTTTGCTGAAAGATTTTTCACATACCTGAAATGATTCTTAGATGCAAGAAGCCGTGTAAATATTTTTATTTAAAATAGCAAGTCAGCCCTTCAAACTGCTAACTCACTGTGCAGCTCTGCACGTGATGTGGAAGTGTTTGTTTTTCCATTTCTGTTTCTGAGGTAAAGCATAATTAATAGCTACATTAATGCTTCAGGTTTCAATTGTTCTATTAGAAAACTAAAATGGGGACAGCATATTTTTGAAATTTCTTCTTTAAAGTTGTTGAGGTTTTCTTTTGTTTAAGATGTTAATCTCCAGGGATTCTTAGTGTTGCATAGATGCACTGCAAACAATTCCATTTTATGCAAATGTATCTAATTACCATTCCAGTAAGCATTGCTGCTCTTGAATTCAGTGTAGAGTTTTATGTAAAATTGGATATTTTTTTCAAGAGATGGGATTTTTATTCCCTGAATTGCTTAAAATAGGGTTTTCTGAATCTCCAGTAGGAGTAACTCCTGCAATGTTTACAAAAAGTTGCATAATCTTCTTACTATGCAAAGAACCTGTACTGAGATAATCGTTCATTCAGGTTGCATATTTCTGCATTTTGACTGGTGAAAATCTAACAGAAACAGCTGTCATATATACAGTGTTCTATAAAAAGATGTGGTTGATGCATCTTATTTAATACCCTGGCAGTCTCCACAGTGTTGAAGGCTTCTAGTGTATTTCTTCAGTGTGCTCCAGTGGTGTTGAGTCACTTGAGTTTCCCTAATGCACATTCCAAAACAGTAATGGTGGTTTTGGGATGGTGCTGGGAATGGGGAGGTTCAAGTGGGGGTGGAGTAAATCCTAGGGCGATTGTCTTGTATTTTTTAAGACTTACGGCAAAGGAACCTAAGCTTGTATCACAGAAATGCTTTAAGGAAAGCCCTTCATTGGTGTGTAGCTAGGTGTATGATGGTTAGAAGTATGAATCATTTAACTTGCATTCCTTGCTCTGATACCAAGTTTAGAAGCTTTGCATAGATTAGTTCATCTTTTCTGATTGTGTTAATTTGTGCTTTTGAAGTGCAAATAGTAGCAGTTAGAGATTGGTAAGAGGTCTATAGAAAAGGCATAATGCAAAGTTGACCTGATGTTTTGTAGCAGCTGGGTACAGGGGAGTGTGCCTTCCATATTTCTTGGTACTGAGCTTCTGAGGTACTTACTTGTCTTCTAATGTGTCCTCTGAGGAGTCATTTTTGTTTATTTGTTCTGCAGGGTGTGTAAATCAGGAACTGATGATCAGATTCTGAACGGTACAGAACAAAACTGTGACTACTTTGTAGATAACCTGTTTGAAGAAGCTCAGAAGGTTGGTGCTATGTGTGTGCCCCCAACCACAGTCAAGAACCAGGTAGGCAGTGAAGAAAAAATACTCATGTTTGATACTACAGCCCTCCAGGAGTATTTTGGAGAACAGATGCCAGAAGTCCAGCAGTCTTTTCCAGTACATCAGTAAAAAAATGCACATAGAATTCAGAGAGCTGTAGGAAGAGCCTCCCATTTCCCAGTCAGCCAGGCCTTTGCTGCTGGCCTTTTGGCTCTTAGTGCTTTACAGTGCGTTTAGAGTCATTCTAGAACCAATGCTGACATTGGCTAATGTACTTCTGCTTTATTAGTAAGAAGAGTAAGGTGAGTGGGAATTCAAGGAATGACAAGTACTATTACATAAGAAAGTTATTTAAGGAGCTACACCCTTTTTATGCAGAGGCATAGCCCAAATATTTTTCATTTGCTTTTATTCATATAATTATGGTTGTAGTAGGATGTTCAGTGTGGGTTTGTATCTCAGTGATTCTGTTCTTTTTGTGTTTTTCTGTTACTCATCAAAGACCAGTAAGGGGAGGGAGAAAAGATGACAAGAAGAAACTTGGAGTGGGCATTGCTAGAAATTATGCTCATGGATCCTTAACTGACCCTGCACTAAATGAAATGTCAGGAGCAATATCTTAAATTGCAGTCCTGAAATAGTGTTCCATGGCATTAGTTGTGTCAAAGCTTAAATAGGAAGTTGGTGTGGAATAATTAGTCCGTGTTAAATTTGCATACTGGCTCACTGTAGAGAAGCCTTCCCTTAATTAGAACTCTTTCCATATGCATTGGTGCCATGAGACACAAGAATTTTTGATGGGATCTAATCTTGCTGAGTGCTGTCTACTTCTTTTGACAGATTACCCAACCGAAAGAGAAGGAATTTTATTCAGCAGTTTGCACATGCTGTTTATTTATGTAGCAGTCACCTAACAAGTCAAACTGGAAAAAAAACAACCAAACAAACAAAAAAAAACCCAAAACAAAAAAAAAAAAAGAAAAAAAAAAAAAAAAACAAAAAACCAACAAAAAAAAAACCTCCGAACTTGTCAGCCTGGTTCAAACTAACTTCCAGCTGAGGTAAATTTTGCATTTGTCTATACCTCATCTGTGGCTGAGTATCTGTCAAGACAATGTTATTTCAGGCACCTGAATAACTAAACACTTCCTTAAATGGCATGATGCATTAATATGAAAATACAATCCCAAATAATCCATCTTACAGTTGGAAAGATTTCTTTAAACAGTGCAAAGGCTACAAGTTGGAGTAGTGGATGATTTCTGGCAAAGTTAAGGAATTACTGAGAAATTATTTTTTCATTCCCCTAACCTCCACGGTTTTGAATACACTCAGGAATTCCAGGGTAACAGAAACGTATGACTGAAAGTAAATTTTCTGATACTTGCTTCATTTCCTGAGTGAAAGGCTTCTGCATGCATCATTTCAATGCCTTTACTTTTAGAAAATCCTCCTGAGTGATCGGAACAAGGCTTTATCCTAATAAATCCCCAGCTGGACTATTCTGGCAGTTAGTGTTCCAACACCAGGCATGTGTGCACTCAAATTAGCTCTTGAAGAGTTGCAGCTGGCTGTGATAGTCCAGCTCTTTTTTTTTTTTTTTCCCTCTGTTGAATTGAAGGAGTGTTCTTGACCTATGAAGCCAAAATGTTTGGGGGAAGGTTTGTTTCTAACCCGGATTGACACAAAATACTTAGAAATGTCACTTACCCCTTGCAGTTGCTGTGCCTGTTGGCACGGGGCCAAGGCAGATTACAGTGAGCCTGCTCTCAGTATTTTTAGTCTATGAAGTGGATGATTTATAATCACAGGGTATGTGGGTATACCAGGCTTCTTTTCCATCAGTGTTATAATGGGAATTGTTCTTACTCTGTAGGTTGATGTAATCATTAAGCTTTGGAAAAATGGGTTTACGGTAAATGACAGCGAACTTCGGAGCTACACTGATGTTACAAACCAGCAGTTCTTGGAGTCCATTAAAAAGGGGTAAGCGAGTTTTGTGTTCTTAACCAGCCTGAGTTAATGTGCTTCGGGTAGCACTTAGCTTATGCTCTAAATTTTTTACGTGGCTTTGCTGCACTGCAGTGTCCCTGTAGGAGCGCAGGCCCTGCCGGTCTCCTTCCTGCAGTGCTAATGGCTGTTGGAACATCAACAGGTTTAACACAGCTCTCAGTGGCAGAAGTTGTACAGTTGCTGATGAATAGATAAAAGCCAGTGTTGGCAGGGGGCACAGCAGGTGCACAATGAAATAAAGAATAAATTAGTGCCCAGTAAGAACTACAAATCAAATGGTATTTTGACTAATGAACGCAATGCACAAGGAGTTGAGCATTTCTGGTTTTATGGTCTCTGTTTTCTTTTTGTTGATGAAAAGCCTTAAATGGGTACAGATGTTCTATGTAGCATCAAGAAACTCTGATCAGTCTTAAATTTCTGACATTTTTCCAAGTACAAACTTGCTATTGTGTATATATAACAATCTTGCATTCATCCTTGTGTTAATAGCCATCTTACATTTTTCCCTGTGTTAAAAATTAACATGTTGTCCTGATTTTTTGCTAGTGTTTGCAGTTGTTTCTTTAAAAAAGTTTGACCATACAAACCGATGTGATTTTGAGCCTTTAATTTTTAGTCTGTTTCCTCACCCCACACAAATGGAGAGGAGAATATTATTTTATGGATAATGCAATTTCATACCTCTTTGTCAAGCATGTGAGATTACTAAGTCACTATATTTTTCTTTTCCATATTTTGCTAGGCCATCAAAAATACTAATTTTACACTATTTCTCCTGTATGGTTGTCATCTGTGTTTGTTGTAACACCAATTAACTGCATTGTTTAAAGCCCTTTCTGTGCATTCATCAAAAGTTTGCTACTTTTATTCCACTCTTTGCCCGAGAAGATGCTAATTATGAGATGGTTTCTGCATAATCATTGACAGTAAAGAAGCATTTAGTACAGCCCCTGTGCCAGCTGAGCCCCACCACCTGAAATTGTGCTGTCTGCATCAGAGCTCAGAAACAAAGGCATTGTTGTATTCTGCTTAATACAATTAAAGCCTTACCAAGGTGATGTTACTGCACTAAAGAGTGGAGCTATTAGCGATGATATAAATTTTAGAAGCTGATATCAGTGTTTATTTGTCAATAAATACATTGTGCCTCAACTCAGTTCTTCCTCTTTAAAAGCCTTTTTGTTTTACTATGGGGATAAAATAATTGAACCTTTTACAGCAGAGTATGGCAACACTGAACTTCCTACACATCACGTGTTTAGAGTGGTAACTGCTGAGTAAATTTGTTATCAGTCAACAACTTGCATAATAGGGTTTCTTTTTATTATATGCTTTCTAGTTAATTTGCAGTTCAGGACCTTGAAGTTACTTGTATTCCATGCACTTAGCCTAACTCTTAGTAAATACCTGTGAAGTTGTTTTTTAAAAGCATCATCCTTGAAAGGCCAAATGTTGAACAGGTGTTAATCATTGGTCTATTTTGTATACTGAAAACAGCATAGTACTTTTTTTGACCATTTTCTTTTTCTTAAGGGAACTGCCTTTTGAGCTGCGAAAAGTTTTTGATAAGGAGGAGATAGAAGTGAAAGTGGAAGATAAAAAAGATAAGGTGTACTTGTCATCGAAAAAGCCAGTGTTTCATCCCTTTTCTGGACATGGTTACAGATTAGGAAGGTGAGTAGACGGATGTGATCTATAATTGAGTAACTAAAGGGAACTCTACCTATGGTTAAGGATCATAATTCAGGTTGGAAGTGATCTCTGGAGTTTCTAATCTAAGCTCCTGCTCGAAGCAGGGTCTTGTGGGGACAGATGAGGAGGTTACTCAGGCTTTTATCCAATTGGGTCTTGAAATCCTGCAAGAGCAGAGGTTGTGCAGCCTGTTTCAGTGCTGGACTGTCCTCATGGGAAAGAATTTTTTCCTTATATCCAACCAGAGTGCCTCTCTCTGGAATTTCTGTCTTCCATAAAGAGCATCACCCCCTCCTGCAGACCCTGTCAGGATGCTTTTAGGTGCACCATCCCTTCCACAGGCTGAACAAGCTGCTCTTCTCCAACATCTGCTGATAGGGTCAGTGCTCCATCCTGCAGGCATCTTGGTGTCTCTCCATAAAGCTTGGGGGATAATTGGCTCCCACAATCCACTGGCTGTGTTTCTGTGTTGATACAGCCAGGACGCTCTTGGCTTTCGTCGTTCAAGGTATCAATATTAGCACAACTGTTTCCAGCTGAAATGCTGTCACTCTTCTATTCTGTGATTTTAGAGAAAAGAATCTCTCTTAAAACTCTCTCTGCAATAGTTTGAGAAGAGGGGGGAGTATGACAATCCCATAAAGGGAACCGAAGAAGTAAAAGGATGTTGTGCATTCTCTTAAAATTTTTCAGTAATTAATCATGTGTTTGTTGCAGTAAGGCATTTCAGCATTTTACAGTGATCCACGTCTCTTTTGTATTTGGACAGTGTCAGCCTCTCATGCCAGTTCTAATACTGGACTTGATTTACAACCAAACAGTAACTGTATTTTGGAAGGCTGTTGTAGAGCAACAGGACAGGAGTTCATTTATTTGATCCCTGTGACTTCTGCTTACTCCTGTCACATCATCTGCTTGACATATCCCTGTCATGCAACACTTGCATAAAAAGCAGGCTTCAGCCTAGGGAACAGGACAGGTTCAGTGACCAGGAGCCTAGAGGAGGCATCACAGGTGGCACTGCTGAGTGCCTGGGCTTGTAGGCTGGGGTTCCTAAGCTGTGGTGCAGCCTTAGGTGAACAGCTTGTTTCAATTAAGTGGGAAGAGTTTGGCTGCTAAGCCCCAGAGCTTGTGCTGGGGGAAAGCCTGACCTGGGCAGCAACAGCTGAGGCAGGGGAAGAAGGATGTGCAGAGCAAAAGACTGATAAAGGTAAAGGATGGGTGGTTCCAGGCTGACTCAGAGAAGCAAATATCTGTTTTATGAGTTTCATCTGTTTCTGTAGCACAGTCCATTCAGTTGCTCCATGCTTGAGTAGAGACAATCAGTAGGGAAAACCTTCCCTTGAGACATGGATGAGATGATGCAAGACTTGCTTTTGGTGGCACAGAAATCCTGAACAAACGGGGGTTAAGAACTTTACCTTATTTTATCTACAAGTAGACCTGCTCAAAACAAAACCAAAAGAAGTTTAGTGTGCCGGGTTTCTGCTGTTAACCAGTGCTGAATGGTAGGTTGTTCAGTTGCTTGTTGTGCTCTGCCATGCCTACAGCAAGTAATGATCTTGCTTCCCAGTAGGCAAGTGAGGTTTCAGAAACATGCTAATTTGTGAATTTCGGTTGACTGATCTTGTACAGAAACATCCTACAACTTGCTCAGCATTTTCTATTTTTTCCCTACTCTTGTTGGTTTATTCTGTGCTATGCTATCAAAGCCTTTTCCTTAAAGACAAGTAAATATTTTTGCTGATCTTGGAAACATGAGCCTAGTCCATGAAGTAGTGCTCACTTCTCCATTGGAGGTATACACCGTGCTTACAGCAGAAAAGGTTTGTGGGAGAGTAACAGAGCTGGCTGAGACCTGGAACAAGTTTTAAGCTCTAGAACTCCTTTTCCACAGTAGCATTTGTGTAATTAGTCAGAAATGAGAGAGACAAATGACTAAAGAGCTTACTTCAGCTTATGGCCTAGCTAAACCTCTGCTTATCAAATAAACTTATAAAATTAATAGTGTATACTTGGTCAGTGTTCCCAAATGGAGGGATTTTGTGATGGGCAAACCATTATGAATTGGTCTATTGACTGGTTCTCAAAACTTTTGATGGAGGATCTAGAAATAACATATATGTTAATATAGCTCAGACAAGCTTGATCCTCTGCCTTTTTGTTTTGCGGGAGAAATAAGTAAGACTTACCAAAATTTTCGAATGTACCTTATGAACCTCTGTAACTAATGGGTATATTCTGTTTTATCTATCACTGTTCAGATGCATTTCATAGTTTGGGATTATGACTAGATTTGCAACCCCACTTTTCTATTGAGCTAATCTATGCATCTTTGAGACTGTCTCAGAAACATGTTAATTAAACTATTGACTGAAATCCCTTGTAGCAAAGCAAGCTTGCTCTGTAACCTCATTAGGGTAAAGCATTGTGTGTCAAGCTGCTTAACCATCAGTCAGGGTAAGGCATGATACCTAACTCCTGGGCTTTTTCTTGTCAGAAAATTGACAGGGTGCTCTTATGTCTCTTCGATCTTAGTTAACATCTTCTGCTGATAATCTTATAAAAGGAATGAGCCTTAAAAGGAGTTACAATGCTTCGATCTCAGGCTAATAAGGCTTAGATTCTTGGCTTTAGTCAAAGCTCCCACCACTAGATGGCTTTATCTGTCAGTTCTGCAAGAGAAAAGTTTTTACATATAGAAATGCTTGAAATCTTGGTGAATACCAATGTTTTAACTTTCTCTTAAATCTTCATTTAATGCATTGGTTCCAGTCTCACACACACTTGCTACTGAAAGACTCACCTCCAGTGCCTGCTGCATATGGAGATGTGACGTGAGGGAAGTTGGTTTGGGAATGACACCAAAATCTATGTCCATGCAAGACAGTTGTCTGAGCTACAGCTGTGACCAGTGTAGCCCAGCCTGAGCCAGGCACCACGGCTGAGCACCTCTGCAGCCTCTGCTGTCCTGGAGGCAGCTCACTAACACAAGTTTTGCAGTTTCTGAACCAGCAACTGAGCAAGGAGGGAACAAGAGCTGGGCCTTGCTGGACTGAAGTATGACTTGAAATTTAATTTTTTTTCCTCTGCTTGCAAGACTGTTTAACATTATCTTGTTGGTACTCAGGCTTTTCCTCCTGATCTGGAGGCCAATTAAGTCTTACTTCTTATTGAGGTCAGGCATGAACAGAAGCTGTCTGTGAGATAGTGAGGCAGGTGGATGGTAATACATCACCTGTACTTGTAATAGCAGAATATTTTACAGATGTACCTCTTGTTTGTTGGTGCCAGGTCCTTGTACCCCAGCTCTCTTCTGTGTAATGCAAAACAATTCTGTCTCCAGTCACAGTGAACATCTCTCATCTCTCACTTGGAAATGAGATTTCTTGATTCTCATTCTTTTTTGCTGAGTTTGTGTGGAAGATATAAAAAGTGCCTCTCCTGAGTGATGTCCTGGGAGTTCAGACAGCACTTAACTGGACAATAAAAGATTTTGAAATACCTCTGACTAAACTTGTGCTTTATTAGCCTGAACGTATTAAATCATTAGCTAATAATAAATCAGCTGTGACTTTTCTGCCTTACGAATAAACTAAGGTACAAGAACATAAAAAATGGGGCTTGTCTGCAAAGCAGGTGTGCAGTATAGTTAAGACTGCTACTCTATGGTCATCAGTTGCCCACTTCTCTCTCAAGAAACTAATTTACCAATTTCTGTGCAAAGAGAACTTTTCTCCAAACTGCCATGTAGGGTGCTCATGTAGTCAGTGACCACAGGTGAGCTCAGAGGAGAAATGGTAACTCCTTAAATCATTGCTATTCTGCAAGCAAACATCTGGTTATGATCACAGGAGATGAGAATGTGCCCACTGGATCAGGGCCAATGAGGACTTTAACTGTACATGCTGAACAAGCTTAGTCATGAAAGAAGCACTAAGCTCTAGACACTTCTTCAGAACAGTAACTTTTGCCAGCAGTTTTATTACTGTTTGTTTTTTAAGACCATGCAGTTGGACTGAGGTCCATGTATTCTGTCAAGTCATTTTATGAATCTTTGCCCCTGGGGTTGGGTCAGCTGTTGAAAGTGCCTTAGGAAAAAAAATCTGAATGCTGTGTGCATCAGTCTGGATTTTTCACATTAAGTCAATTTCTCTGATAGATGAGTAATTCTTCTAAGCTGAGATAGATGATGCTGGAGTGTAAATCAAGGCTAACAACATTCAGTTAAATTGAATTACTGTAATCACGTTATGCTGAAAATTAACTTTGAGTATGCAAATTCAATACTCAACCCCCTAAAGTTTCACCTGTGTGATTAGAGTACAAAAATGCATGAAGAATCTTCAGACAGTTTTGTCTCTTGTATATTCACATTTAGTCCTCTGCTATTTAAGTTCCTTTCCGTCTTACAAAAGTGTTAAACACAAGCAAACAGAAATTTTTTAGCATACGTAGTCTTTAAGTGAAACTATTGGCATACATGTAGAAAAAAAAATAAGGAAGAAAGAAAAAGAACCTGATCTTTATGTCAGCATTCATATATTTATTAAACTAAGGAGTCATGAGTGCACTCTGTCACAGGGCAGAAAGTTCTAGAAGCAGAGGTCTCTTCGAAGGGAGGTTCAAGCTTACATGTGTGCACAGAAGCCATAACCTCATGTGGCTTTTCTTTTCAGTGCTACTCCAAAGATAATCTCTAAAGTAAGAGATGATCATCAAGGACCTGATGACAAAAGACACCTTCCTTTAGTACCCTTGAATGATTTGGAGCCTATCACCAATGTCCAGATCTGGTTAGCTGATGGGGAAAGGATAATTCAGAAATTCAATGTTTCTCACAGGTAAGATTGATTTTATCACTGTCATATGTATTTGCATCTTAACTATTTGTCTTAATGCCTGTACACTTAAGTCTCTAATTTCCTCAGTTCACTTAGCATTGGACTGCTCTTCAGTTGTATCTGGAAAACCTTTGAAATTTTGAGAAATCTTTTAGCTGACAATAGAAGACCATAAGAGGAACGTGAACTGCTGTTAAAAGTCATCTCATAACTGAGCACAAAGGAAAATCTGAGGAAACTGTAGTAGTTCTTTGTAGGTTAGTGAAAGTTAAGATGTACATATTGCTCATTACTAGAGGAAATAGGTAACTTGATAGATCTCTCACAAAACACCTACATCTGGAACAAATGGCTTAGTATAAAGCCTGCTGGGTCATTGGACACAGATAGCACCACAGGTGGGAGCTGGAGAAAGGGACTTAGAGTTGAGCCAGAGAAACCTCTGGGGAGGGCTGTAATCAGTGCAGTGGGCAGGGAGGTTCATCCCCTGCATGTCAACATGGACAGAATAGAAGGCACATGGTATGTTTAATTCTTAATTAATAAAGTTTCTGGTTCCCAAAGAGGCTTAGAAATGAGGATAATGTCAGAAGGTGTCAGCACAGCACATGTATGCAGGAGCCTTGAGAAAGTGAGGCTAACGCTTTAAATTGTAAAGCTACTGTGTTTAGAGACCTTTCTCAAATCCAAATTTGAGAAATTACTCCAGTACTATACAGTCATTTCATGGGGAAAGGATATGTTGCCTGTGCTTCTCTGTGAAGCAATTTAAAGGTATCACAGATTTAATACAAGCCAGGCTGCTGTCAAGATAAACTGTGTATATCTGTGGCTGGTCAGAAGGAAGGCTCAGCTGTTGAAGGTTAATGACTGTAGCTTTTTCTTTGACTTGTACTAATTTATTACTGTTAGTGGCCTGAGATATGAACTGAAACACTGTTGTGATGTACTGCTGAAGGGTAAATTTCTATTTGAATTATAAATACTTCATTGAAGGGCTTAATATCTCAATTATTCCAGGTCCCACACATCTAAGTATATTTAGAAGCTTTTTGTCTTCATAGTATATAGCAGTTTGGACAGCTTCTAAGTGCTTCTGAGAGGAAAAAAACCATCTGAGATAAGCAGAACAACAGCTTTACTGGTGTAATGCTCTTTTTGAAGTAGTGTGCAATAAATATTCCATTATAGTATTGCCCCTTGCCACAAGACCAGCACGTTTGTGCTGTACACAGTATTTGTGTACAACCTGGTAAGAACTAGAGGAAAATCCTTTTAGAGTACATATCCTTAAGCATGGTGATTGCATACGCAGCACTCCTTTCAGTGCAGGAGACAGTCAGCTATTTGTTAACTAACATATAGATTAATAACGTGTAGCATGTGTATTGCAGTGCCTGGGTAAATGGATTACTTTTAGCTTTCTGCAGCTAGATTGTGTAAGTGCCACAGTAGCTGCTGCCGTAGATACGAGTTGATTACTGATGAAAGATTGGAGCAGAAGCATGGGAAGCATTGTTGTGTTGCAGTGTGGGAAATTGAGACACAGGTGTAGCAACTAGGAGAGCAGAGTTGTAGGAATAGCACACAGAGCTGTGTCCTGGATCGAGTAGTGTCCCCTCTTGAGCACTTGCTAGGTTAGTGTGACCCTGGAGCACCAGGTATGGAGCCCGGAAATGTTTCACACTGAAAGCAGGGAGCTGATAGCTAATTGCCTGATTTGCTCTTGGAATCCAATCAACTTTGGTATAACACTTGTGTAGACACCTGTAAATGTCCAACCAAGAATTTAGTCCTGTTTAAGGTTTTTCATGCTCTTGGCTTTAAAGACCAAGCAGTATCTCTGTACTGAGTATTGAGGCCTGAGTGCACAGGAATTAGTTTTTATTTTGCTGGCTGTGTCTCTCCTGGTGAGTGTGGCTAAGGCATGGACACTTGGGCATCTGTGCTGCTAATCTGTTGGGATGGCATTGCCCTAAGCCAGCGAGCACCTCCTCAGTCAATACCGAGCCCAGGTTCAGACATTAGCTCAGGTCCTGGATCATTCCCAGGAGACACTAAACCTTGCGGGGGACCCTGTGCATGGGAGAGAGGAAGGATGAGTTTAGGCATTTACCAGCAGCTAATCTGCCAGTTGGCATCAGGACCAAAGAATGGACATTGTCATTGTGTTAATTTTATTCATACAGATGTATCTTTTCATCTTCATTTTGTAATTAATTTGGTCGATCCTGATTCTTCCACAGCAAAACTTCTGTGTTGCTCACTTGTTGTAAGGTTCTGCACAGACATGTCGCTTGAATCTGAAATGAATTCACTGTGCCCTTGCTTTGAGAGGATGGGACTGTATTTAGACCGAGTTAACGTATCAGCTGTCCAAATAATTTTTTCAAACCCTTTTTCTTTATTTTTATTATGGTTCCGTTACATGAGCCACACGCTGGAAGCATCTTTATTCTAGCTCTTGGCTACAGAACCCTCAGGTAAGAGCTCCACCAGCTGGTTAGGAAATGGTAGGTTTGTGTAACTACCATCTGAGCCACAGTGGTGCATTTGAGTGCTCAGAATAAAATACTTATGCCTGTCCCCTTGGGAGTACTCTCAGAGCATGCAGATCTTGGTCCTTGCCTCCCAAGTGGATCAGGCATTTCAGGATACCCCCTGATGTATATTGCTGCACTTCTCTGCTGTCAGGCATTCCATAAAGTGGCTTCATTCCTGTCCCATGCTGGCTGGGTGTGTTATGCACATGTGTGGGGATTGCCGTGCTGAAACTCTAATGCTGAGTTTTCTTACTTTCTTCTCAGAATCAGCCATGTCAGAGACTTCATAACAAAGTATCAAGGATCTGAGGGAAGTGTTCCCTTCACACTGACGACCTCCCTGCCTTTTCGAGAGCTACAGGATGAGACACTCACACTTGAGGAAGCAAAGTTGCAAAATGCTGTTGTTGTTCAGAGACTTCGGAAAACAACGGAACCTTTCAGACTGTTAGTAATAAAAGCACCTGAAAATGACTACAAAACTCCTGCTACATCTAATGGACAGCTGAAGAATGAGCAAAAAACTGCTATCAATAGTACGAGATCAAATTAGCTTTTAACTGACCAAAAACTATCTGCAGGGTGAACTAGGCAAAACCAAAAATGTAACCAGCAATATGGGGATGGCCTCACATCCTCAGGCACTGTGCTCCTAGAGAGCAGAATGGGTGCTGTGCTGTTGTCTGCTATAATAGAGGTATTTTCAGCTAAATTGGGTGGTCAGAACCTGGCTGTGTAATGTAGCAGAGGTAACTGTACAGCAGACCATCCTTAGAATTTCCTTAGGTAAAAAGCTTCTTAATTATTTAATAGGTGGGTCTAGGTGGAACAGTTCTCTGAGACTTAACTACTCATAGCACCTTTTAAGGAAAAATAGTATTTATTTTTGCACTTTGGACTAAAGTGAAACATTTCACTTACATTATAGTGTAAACTGCTGCAGTTTGCATTCTTCTCACAGTAACTTTTAGACAACCAATACTGCAGGCAAGCTCACATTTGAACTCTAACTTGAAAATCTTCATGATGTAATTTCTGTCACAAGATCTGCAGCATAATAATGTTCTGTCAAGTCTTCACATGGTGGTAGGTGCATGTGTGAGAAGATACAAACGAGGTAGTCTGGTGCATACTGCGTATGAAGTGCCTCAAAGTATGCTCTGAAGGAATTGTTCTTACCAATGGTTGAAGTGGTTTCTGCTTCTTTTGGGCTGCTATGGGTGTCTTGCAGATCAGGTGATGTTAAACTACCTAGCTCATTAGCATAGGGACCCACTTGTAGCTTTGTCACACAGAAACTAAAACTTTTTTTTGCTATCACCACGCAGGAATGTTTAGAGGGACACAGTTGTTTTTGTACTGTTTATCTGCCTTTGTCCTGATCTACCCAGCTGATTGAGACACTAATTGCATGCGGTCAAGTTTCAAAGATGTTGAAAATCCTTACTTGAAAACTGTTTTTTCTTTCTACTTTGCCCCATTTTCACCCAAATCTTTTATTTTGCTATTCATGTGCTCAAGGCATAATGTTTTTAGCCAACTGTTCCATGTTTTGCTGAAAAAGAAAACAACATAATGACTAAATATTTTGTACTGTGTTTACTAAGCATGTGGGATTGTGAATGGAACTAAAATATCCAGGTAAGACATATCCCTGGACCTTCAGTGGGTCCTGAATCCTCTGTGCTACCTTTGCCAAAGGATTGGGTGTTTGCGTTGGACTTCTTTTGTGTGGTGAAGTGAAAGATGGGTTTGGGTTTTCCTGGTTTTGTTCTAAATAGAAAATTACTTCATTGGAGTGACTTGTATTCTAAGAAGTAGTGAGACTTCAAACTAGGGATGCACTCTCCTTCATTCCCAGGGGTATTAAACTGGTTTGCTTCAGCATCTCTCTCGTGGTGTGTTTGAAGTGAAAGTCAACTGGGCAAGTATCTATTCAGTGTCCTCGGAAAGCAAATCTCTGAAAACTATGCCTTTATACACTTTCCAGTACTGTAAACTTCCTGTGCTACTGTGTCATTCAGGTTTATGTATTAAGTGGTGCAATCAAATTTTCTTTGCCCTTGCACTGACTCCTGTATGAAAAACAAAAATAAATATGTAGACAAATCCACTAGTAAAACTGAAAAGACAAAGCACCTACAGCTCCAACCCTCAGTTCCCAGAGCTTCCTAGACAGGGCATTTTATTAATCAGTGCTTTTGAATTTGTCTTAATGTACAACAGTATTAGAAAATCATGTGCTTGATTGTAAGCTCAGTTGTACTATATAAAAGGTGCATGAAATGTCAAAAGTAACAGTGTACTACTATTTGTGCATTTGCAGCACAGAAATTTGAAGAAATAATTAGTCTGAGATTGAAATTGAAGGGGAGAGTGTAAAAATTTGAAGTGAGTAAATCCGTTGTGCTTGCTATCCTTTAGAAGGAGCAGTAAGTATTTTGTGTTTCAACATGTTGATTCATGTCCACTACCAGCATTTTAAGAGATTGGATAGTTTGGTGCTTTACTAAAACCAACTGTGTCTGTCTGCAGCTTTGGTGTACTTGAGTGTGCATTTGCAATTTGAAAGTGTCATTATCCTAATTACAAAACGAGAGAAAATCTTTGAAAAGTCTGAAGTGATGCTGGCTGCATTAATCCCATGCAAGACTAGAAAGTGTCTTTAAAAAAAGGCAACGAACTGTGATTGAGTAACTTATTTCCTAATTTGGACAAAATATTTAGATTGAATAGAGGACTCTCCTAAATCTCATTGGTTTTGGTCAAGTTTGTAAAGTCTGATTAGCTACCCGTAGTGTCTGGACAGCCTAATCTCTTGCTTAGTGCTATAGATAGGAATTTTGCATTGGTCAAACAACAGCAAAACTGGCTTGATCAGTGCTAGAGTTTGTGAAACACACAAATACTATCAGTTATTCATTGTTACTTCACAAGCCTTTGCTACTTTGAGTAAACCCTCTGCCTTAAGATGCTCTACAGCAAAATTGAAATAACCAAGAGCAACAGAAGGAAATGTTTTCTGTAGGTTTTCCCTTTATGAAGAAACATGCAAATGCAGGTAAAAAAGATTGAATGTGTTATGAGGACAGTGTGTAAAGAGAAAACAAAGAACCTAAATGTTGAATTTGAATGTTAGATGCGTATCTTGTATTTAGCTTGGTACTGGGCAATCCATCTCTGTTTGAAGCTCATGTGGCATCAGCTTCTGGAGACTCCCACTGGAGCCCAAAACTTCAGTTTTCCACAAGGTGTATTAAGGCCACAATCTCAGTTAAAGGTCTGGTTTTTAGAAAATTCTTTAATGTCTTGTTTTTTTCAGAATTTTGCAAATTTGCTTTAAGTATTCTTACCATATGAGATTTGAATGTCAGTACTTCATTACATGGTTTGTAGTTGCTGACTAGTACCCACCAGGTGACCCTGTCAGTAGTAGAACTCTTCGAATCAGTCACACCAAAAAGCCCTGGGCATAGAGATTGATTAGTCATCATCTCCCCAAGACAAGCAGGTCACAAGTCCTCCTGTTGGCTTATTAAACGCTCTTCTCTCAGGCTCTCTCACTGTTGAAAGGATTCATGCTTCAAAATGCAAGTTGTATTTCTTTCCTCTAATGCAGAGCATGCTTGCAAGAGCACTTTCCCAGGGGCAGGGTGGTGGTGAACTCGTGTATCCTAGATCAGAGTGTTGGCTCGGGGGCAGCAGAATCACAGAATCAGCTAGCTTGGAAAAGACCTGTGAGATCATGGAGTCCGACCTGTGACCCAACATCACCTTGACAACCCGACCCTGGCACTGAGTGCCACATCCAGGCCTTCCTTAAACAGCTCCCGGACCTCCACCCTCGCCCAGGGCAGCCCCTTGCAAAATCCAACCAGCCTTAGGGACGGATTAGCAGCTGCTGTCCCCGCAGCGCGTCCCGGCTCAAGGGCGAGCGGTGTGTGATCTCCGTCCCGCTGTCAGCTTTGCTGTCCGGCGTGGTTCTAGATCCCTGTACATCGCGAAACCGCGCATCTCCTCAAAGAGGCTGGTGTTATGGGGCTGGGGCTGAGAACAGCCCCGGCCCCCTCCAGGCCCGTGTCCCGTCCTTGAGCCCCGCATCCTGCGGAGCTGTAGCCGCCGGGTGCTGTCCCGCTCCTCTCCCCGCGGAGGGATGGAGGGTGCCGGGGTTCGGCGGGCCGGGTATCCCCCGTTTCGGGCCGGGTATCCCCCGTTCCGGGCCGGGTATCCCCCGTCCCGGGCCGGATATCCCCCGTTTCGGGCCGGGTATCCCCCGTCCCGGGCCGGATATCCCCCGTCCCGGGCCGGGTATCCCCCGTTTCGGGCCGGGTATCCCCCGTTTCGGGCCGGCTATCCNCGTTTCGGGCCGGGTATCCCCCGTCCCGGGCCGGATATCCCCCGTTTCGGGCCGGGTATCCCCCGTTTCGGGCCGGGTATCCCCCGTTTCGGGCCGGCTATCCCCCGTCCCGGGCCAGGAGGGCAGCGCCGGCGCCTCGGCCCCTCCGGGACGCTGGGAGAGGGCAGCGAGGACACCGCCCGCTCTCCCTCGGCTCCGCTCCGCCGCCCCGCCCCGGGCGCGCAGGTGTCGGATGGGGTGGAGATGTTCGCGGTGCCATGGCAAGGGCTGCGAGGGACTACCCGGCGGGCGAGCAGGAGGTACGGGGGCTGCGAGGGGGCAGGGCGGCCCTCGGGGAGCTTGGGGAGCCCCTCGGACACGGCCCGGGGCGAGAGCGGGTCCCGCTACGCCGGCGTTTGGCTGCCATCGCGGTCTGGGGCAGCCCGGGGTCGCTGAGCCCGCTCAGGTTCGTGTGAGGCTTCGTGCGCGGCCTCAGCGAGCACCTGGAATAGCTCTTCGACCCTCCCGGCCGGGTAGCGCCGCAAGCCCCGGTGCTTTCCCTGGAATGCACTGCGCGGGATTTACTCACTGGTGCCAGGGAAAAGCGCCTTCGCTTCCCACCTCCTGTCCCCTCCGGGCTGCCTCCCGGACCGAGGCAGGTGGGATGCGGGAGGCAGGAGGGCTTTGCTGCCCCCGGAGCCTCAGCAACCCCCGATTTCTAGGCGCGTGTTGAGATGTGAGCGAGGGCATCTTGTGCTGCCTCCTCAGCCTCGGTGCTCGCCGGGGTGGGATTGGGAGGCAGGTGAGGGTGAGCGAGGGCTCCCCCGCTCCATGGCTCTTGAGGGAGCACCAGTAAAACGGGGAAGAGACAGCTTCCAAACAGAGGAGTAAGGAAGCCTTCCAGAATACTTTGGGGGCATTCAACTCATGGAGCTCGTCAGACATCAGGCACGTCCTGTTCGAGCTTTAATTTTTGTGTTTGGAAAGCATCTGGGTGAATTCGAGGCAGAAGTCTGAAGACGTTGCACAGATACACCGTCTTTGTCTCACAGAGTCCCTCAGCGCTGCGTTGCCAGCAGCTGGAAGAACAACCTGAGAAAGCACTACTGCATCCCACCTTACTCATTCACCCCTTTCCTAGGCATGCGAGCCCTGCTCCTCTTTTTTTCCACTCAAGGGTGGGCTGATGTCACTAAGAAACCTGAAACCAGCCCTCAAGGTGCTCGGTGTGAGGGACCTGGGATGCCACCGTGACTGCCGCACTCGCGCTTCCAAGAGGCAGTTGTTTGGTCACTCACAGAACAGAAACATTACCAGTGCTAATTCCATGTTGAGAGAAAAGCTGATTCAAAAGCTGCTCCTCGCTAGCTACATTTCATTGTTTCTCAGATAAACCTAGACTAGCATTTATCTTTGAGTCACAGGTTTTGCTCTCTGTTCTTGCTGCTTTTAAATTACTTGTTTGTTCAGTTCTGGACTCGGCTGATAACGAATAGCTTATTACAAAACGTGGCTGCTCCCTATGCCCATAACACAGTTGCAGAGTTGATTTCCATGTACTGAAATACTTTCTTTAGAATTAAGATGGTCTACCATAAACATTGTATTCAATTTCTGTTCTGTTGGGGAAGGGAAAATTTAAAAGTATGATTTTAACTTACAAGAGAATTAAAAATAAAGGAACTACAGTGTAGAAGAAGCATTAATTTTCCATAACAATGTTTAAACTTTCTATTTAAGGAGCAAAATCAAATTTCTCAGCAATAATGCTTTCTTGGTTTGCCTTGAAACACAATTAAATTTGATATGAGGGAAGCATGGATAAGTGCAAAATTGTCAAGTTAATCTGAGAACAAAAAAAAATTTAACTTCATTTGACTTTCCTTCCTATTACGTCTCATGCCATCGTCTAACATTTCTCCTAAACTTGTAGAAGCAATTTGATGTTGGCGTTCAACTGCACCACAGGGGTGTCGAAACAAAATTTTCATTGTCCTTTTATGTTTCGTTCCTCATTTGACCACTGCCTATGCATTCAGGTCTCTCGTGGTTTGTGAAGTACTTTCAGCTTGCTGACGAACCTGCACAGGTGAAGAAGCTTCTCCTGGATTTCACAGGAATCAAGCACTTTGTGTTTTTTGAGGAGGCAATGCAGCAGGGACACCCAGCCCTCGGAGGAAAGCCCTGTGGGCTGCTGATAGCCAGTGCTCTGCTGCTGGCCACACAGCCCTGCTCAGTGTTATCCTTCCCAGGACAGTTCCTGTCAGTGTTTGTGAGCGCTATCAGGCAAACCCAACCAAGGCTGGGGACTCGCTCCTGTCGGTGCTGTAACAGAAGCTGCCGTGTGCACCTTCTGTGCTCTGACCTGTAGGAAGTTAGGGAGAAGGAAAAACTTCAGCTTTACTGGTGAAGGGTCCTACCTTCATTTTGCCCCTTTCCATTGCATACTGAGGCAGAAAATGTGGTCATTACCATATCAATTCAACATGGAGAGGCAAAAATCTATTATGGGCTGCTTCTTTTGGAAAGAGACACCAGAATGTAGAGTCTGTAGGACTGCTGCTCAGCAGCTAGAAGCTCAGGGGCACTCAGTGAAATTACCAGGCAGCAGATCTGCAGTGACAGGGGGATTTCCTTTCCCAGTACATGTCATTTCCATGCAGAACTGCTGTGGTGTTCATGGCTTAATATACAAACAAGTTCTGAAAGCAATTAGGCAAAATAAAAGGAAAACAGGTATGGAACAGTGATCAGGATGTAACCTACCTCCCAGGGAGTTCATGAACTGCACATTCCCTGTGATTCTGTGCATGACCAAACAGGACAGTTCTGTATGTCACATCTATCTGACAGCTTGTTTTATTCTGAAAATAACATTCATAACCAAAATTTAATTAAAACTTAACTACTGCTGTGACCAAAGTATTAACTTTGCTTCAAGGTGATCTGGGAGCATGGTTCAGAGAGTAGTTGAGCAGCATTCTGGGTGTGTGTGGAATTGCAGTGAGACTTCATAAAAAATGTACTGAGATTGTGAATTTTCTAACCATGAAACTGCTGTAAGGACAGGAGTACCACCTGCAGCCTGTAAGTTTAGATCTTGGTTGACCATTTAGTGTACTACAGCTTTAATTAGATTAATTCTTAAGAACTTGACATTCTTTGTATTCTAAAAACATTTTGGAATCATGTAAATTTTATAGAGGCATTTGCTTTTTCTGTTTTGCCACAGCCTTTGCTATTGAAAGGACAACGGACTGTGGTTTTAAACTAAAGGAGGCACATAAGAATGAAATTCTTTACAATGAGGGTGTTGTGACACTGGCACAGCTTGACCAGAGAAACTGTGGGTGCCCCATCCCTGGAAGTGTTCAAAGCCAGCTTGGATGAGGCTTGGAGCAGCCTGGTCTAGTGGAAGGTGTCCCTGCCTATGGCAGGGGGGTTGGTTGGATTTAAAAGTCCTCTCCAACCCAAACTATGCCATAAGTCTATGAAAATTACTATTGAAAATAATTGTGAAAGCAGCATCATGGATCTAAAAGGTTTTTTCCATTTTTGAGGTTGCACTAGGATACAATATTTGTGTAGCAGTGGTTTATGTCTCTTGATTTCATCTGGAAGTCATCCTGCCAAAGCTTAGAAATCAGGAGGGGAGATATGAAGGGAAAGAAAACTTTTAAAGTAATTTAATTTGTGGAAGATGGAGGAGAGGCTAGGAGAAGGGAATGACTTAAAACTAAAAAAGTGAGATGAAGTTATAAAGTACACAGCCCCTGGAGCAAAGCTCAAGGGGACTGCAATGGGTCAAACTAGCAAAATTCTGTGGACTCCGCAAGTCTAGTAAAGCTCATATTTAAAAGGACTTATGGACAATGGAGAGTTACTTTGTACAGCAAATATGTATATAGTCTGTTTGTTGTGTTTGCAATGACTTATCACATTAAATAGTCTATTGTTATGATGAAGTCTGTCTTGTGACTGTTTATCGCTCTTCTCTTTCTCCTGCAAAGAAGAAACTTGCCAATGCAGAGTAAAGTGAGGCCTGCTGTGCTGATAACATTTTGCAGCTCATGCCCTGACAGTGTCCACTTTCCTTGGGCGTAGCAATGGGATCCCACCCTGTCTTTTTCTGGGAAAACACAGAAAGGAAGGAGCCCTGATACTTGGGCTTGTTTGTTCACACTCAGTCTGATAAAACAGTTCAAAGGGAAACGTTTAGATGATGAAAGGCTCTGCCTAGAAGCCTAAAACTTCTCAAAACTGTTACAGAGTAAAGATGATGGGTTAGTAAATTTAAAAATCTTCGGAAATTAGGTGATGTGTCAGAATATCATCATTGTGGTGGATTTCATTTCCATATCTCTATTCTTATCCTGATCTAACATAAGAATTAAGGGCTTGTGTAGTCAGTTCAGAGAGAAGACAGATCCAGGATTAATATTTCTGCTTCTCTTCATGTTTACTGGCTCCTCCTGACAGCAAATTTTAAAGAGGGACCGAAAGCCTAGAAGTCAAAATTTTGATTTGATATGTCATCTCTCTGAAAGGAATACAGGATTAACAAAGAGTGGTTTTCTTCCTTAATTTTAGATTTTATGGCATAAAATTAAATCTTCAGATTTTTTTTTTTAAAGGCTTTCCAGTATTCTGGAACTTCTACTATTAGAAAAAGCAGTGTTCTTCATTAGAATTTCTATTAGAAATTGTGCACTTTTTGTATTTTAATTACTGGTATAAAACCTTATTTTTAACATTTATCTTATTCTTATTTGGCAGTTATATTCAAGAATATTCTCGGTGCTTACAATACTTTTCAAAGACCAAAAAGGCAAATGAGAGAGCACAGTTTTGCATTTTTTTAAATACACTTGGAGTGATTTTCTAAAGAAGACTTGGGCCCAAAATCATTTTCCATATTCTGCCAATTTTCACACAGATGTAGAAAAGTCAAGTCAAAAGGAAGATGTGCAAAGTCGAGTGACACTGCCAGTGTCACACCAGCATTTTGTGACAAAGGAAGGAACAAAGCACAAATGTTTGGGATCTGTTTGGTTTGCATTTGACTGTGGAACTTTCTGTGAATGTTGTTTAATTACTGTGGTATGAGAGTATTTATCAAATATTATATCAACCTTTCTGTTTTCAACTTTAAAAAATATGAATTAAACATTCAAAGACAAAACTAAGCTCAGATAATAGTGTAGCACTTCTCTGCTGCTTCTTGCTTAATTGTAGACTTGTTTCCTTTTAATAGCTTGTGAGAAAGAGGTAGGTAAGCCTGAGGGTCATCACAACTCACTTTTGGAAACACTGTAATCTGTTTTCAGGGGCTGAATTAGAGAACAAACCCATTAAAAATCAAAGTAACGAGCACCCAAATGCCTGTTGATGATAGGGCATATGAGGTTGAGGGCATATGGATTTATTAGTGGAATAGCTGTGAAGCAAATACATTAAAGTGGTGTTAACTATAGACTTTAACCTTATCACTTGTGTAGCTTTTAACTTGTGCACCTTGGTTTACTCATGGTTTGTTCTGCTTCCTCTCACAGGAATACAGGCTCTCGATGTGCAGCAAACTGTGCTATGCCATAGGAGGTGCCCCAAACCAGGTGGCAGGGAGTGCTGCTTCTTTCTTCCTGCAGATCTACCTGCTAGACATAGCCCGTGTAAGTAGCACAAGAAACATTTGCAGACTGTAGACTTAACTCTGACACTGCCAGCTGTGTCCCTGGAATGATAAAAGGGGAATTAGCTAATAAATATTTTAAGTTGTCTTGTTTTCATTGCCTCTAGCTGTTCAGTATCCTGGAAACCACATAAACTTGTCCAGAATTAATTTTTGTTCCCACTAGTTTCCTTTCCGTCTTGAGGTGGCTGTTGTTCTCTTTTAGTTTGGGATCATTATTAGAACTTTGGGTGCTGTAGAGCTCACGCACTTGCAGACACAAGGAAAATCAGTTCTCAGTGTAAAGAGTCAGAGAGTGTAAGATACAAGACATCTGAAAACATTAATAGCACCATGTTGAGGTTGTGAAGTTTTGTTCATTTGGTTTATTTAAAAATCACTCCAGTTGCACCCAGTAGCCAACATAATTTCACACAAATTTTATTTGGTTTGTCTAAGGTAATTTCATGGCAAGGAAAGCAGAGTTACCCTTCCTGAAGGTTCTTTGCTTCCCGTCTGTGGCTCTCTGGTGCAGAATCAGACCTGGTGAAACAAAGCAGTAGGAGTCATCCCATTCATCTGACTTTCAGCTGCTCCAGCTAGATTTCGGAACAGCAGAGACACAAAGAAAATCAATCCATAAGCAATTTTTACTGTTTTGGACTGTCTTGGGTGCTTGCATGGTTATTGGTGGGATGGAGAAAGTATTCAGATAGGAAAAAGGATTTTAGGGAGTTGAGACCAAATTGCAGGGACTGTGAGAACAGCTCTGAAACTGCATGAGGGACTTCAGCACTGATGGCTGTTCCTGTTTGCTGGAAAAAAACAGAAGGTTCTGGGTCAGGTATCATTACCCATTTGCTGTCTAAAGACAGGATATATGACTGGAGGTGTCCAGAAGTTTGGGTTTATGTTTTTCCTATAAAAGTCTGGTATTAAAAGCTGACTTGTGACTTACTTAAATAAGATTTGCAACACAGTAAGGTGGGCATGTACAACTGAGATCATCTTGAGTGTCTTGTTGAGATCAAAGTCACAAGATGTAGAAAAGGAGCCAGTTTTGGACAGCAGTGTCAAAGATGTCAAGTGGACTGTGGGGAATTGGAGGAGTTGGAGGTGGAAAAAGGAGCTTGGAGGTACAGGAGGGAGGTGGAGCAGCTCTGATCAAAGCTGTTGCCCACTGACATCAAGGATTGCAATACAAGACATTGGAGATGATGAAGCAGGAACTGAATGAGAAAGACCCTAATACAATTTTCCCCAAAAGGGTGCTTAGAAATATGGCAATTTCCCCATTCTTTGCTTATCACAGAAGTTGAAAATTCTTGAAGCAAGGGACTGTTCCCTCATGTTTGTGTAGTGTCCAGCTAGCTGGGGTCCCATCCATGCATCTTTGGGCACTACCTAAATTAGTGGCATCAAAAGAATAATTTATTACCAAGCTTCTACTGAAACCCAATAATTTTGCTTAATGTTTGTAATGATATACTTACACTTTCATTAAGGGGCTTAATTATTCCCTCATGGTTTAGATTGTTCTCTGAAGTAGTTGTGCAGGGACAGGATTTGTTTCAAGGCCTATTAAATGGCTTTGAAATCCTGTGTTCTTTCCCACACGTTTTCAGGGGAGAGAATGTCATTTTATAGTCACTACCTGGATTTATTTCTTGCCCACTTAGAGGGCAGAACTGTTTTATCTTCTTGAGAGAATGTGAAAGTCACCAAGTATAATCTTTCATACATAATCAGGATCCTTTCTAAGAAAAATATATTTTTATTAATTTTCTGTAACTTACAGTTTCTCAATTTGAATTCCTTGTTCCACCTAAATTACCTGTTTTGTCTACAGACATAAATGTAACTCCAAAGCACACAGGATCCTTAAGTCAAATTGCTACAGAACACCAAAATTCTCTGATAAAAGGATCCTGGGTTTTATTCCTTTTGACATTCAAATTTGTATAGGTTTCAATGACTGTTTTTCTGGACTGTTGCAATGATATGAACAGAGCACTTGGAAGAAAACCCAACTTTTTTAACTATTGTGTGAGGGGAATTCATAAGCTCTGTATGGATATATGTGATAAAATATCTGCCTTCCCTGGGATAAACTCTGTATCTCTATAGGCACTAAAGTATGGTCCTCCTGGGTTAATTTCAGGTGTTTTTCTACTTGGCCATTTTATTTTTACATACTCCATGAACATTTTTCAAGTGAGATGTGATGGACACGTGCTTTGATTTGAACAGATGTGCCTTACACAATTCAGTTGTCACTGCTCGGTCCCGAGTGGGTAAAGTCTGTTGTGCAACAACCTCTTCCTCAGCCACATGCCACCAGTTGGCAGCCTTGTTGTTAATCTCAGGAGTGGAAAAACCATTGGTGCGTGTAAACAGCCCCTTCCACCATTTTCTAGATCATGTCAAGATAAAGATCTGGGGAGATGGAGAGGGGTGGGGGGAAAAACAAGAGGGTAATTACAGAGGGACTCTGTCAGATTGTATGACTAAAACATACATTTGCTATTTGACTATCTGATCCATTTTCCTCATCCCAAACACATTCAGGATCCTCCCTTCCTTGCATTTTTCCCCTCTGATCCCTTAATTCACAGCGCCTCTCTCAATGTCTCATTTGTTTGCTATGGGTAACCAATAGGAATTTCTATGACAGCAGCAGATGTGTTTTGTAAATGAACTATCATTATTCTTTAAAACACTGAGGTGTTTTTTTCTGGAAAGTTGCTTTATGCTGTTTCATTGTGTTGTGCAACAATGGATCTTGTTTATTGTATTCTGTCTGTACTTTCAGATTACTCCGTTTCACGCCTCTTTGGTGCTGTTCATTGGCAGAGCCTCAGGTGCAATTACTGATCCTCTTGCTGGCTTTTTTATTAGCAGAAGTAGATGGACAAAAATTGGCCGGCTCATGCCTTGGTAAGCATAAATGTGTACATATATTTACGTGTATACGTGAATATTGAGGGCTGTGATCACACAGCCACCTCATTCCACATACATCAAATAAAACTAAAAAATTCTCATGTCATCTTTAACTTGTTCACCCATGAAAACACAAAAGAGATTTTTCTACCACTGGAGGCACAAACAAATAAAGCCAAGAGACCATATTTTTAACAAAACTGGAAACTGAGATCTAAAACTTTCTTAAATCTGTGGTTGAAATTTCATCTTTGTCCAGATTTCTTTAGTTTGACTTCACTCTTCCACAAAGTTGGAACTTATTTCTACTGATGTCCTAGAGTGCCTTCACTTGGAAAAGATTGGGCCATGCTAGAGGAACTCAAGGTCATCTATGCCACAGGGCATGTGTTTGTTTGGTTTTTTAATATTTTGGAAGTCAAGGGGAGATTGACTACTTTGTGAAATAGGGAGTCTTTCATCACTTTGTCTCATACATTATAAGGAAGCACTGGAAGATATTTTGAATTAACTGCAAATTTTGAATTGATGTAACCCACAAACCTGATTTACAACAAAAATCTAGGAGCAAATGTTGTGTCCTAAGCAAAAGAGTTGAAATTTCAGGGGAAAAAAAGCCCAGTTTTTTAGCTGGTAGCTCTCTTGCTTCTGTGCAGTTTTACAACTACAGAAACTTGTCCATGGGCAGCTTATGTCTGACAAAATAGAGGAGGAAAGTACATGTTGGAAAAAGGCTGAGATCAGCTGCTCTTGGCCCAGTAGGAACAGGGCCTTCAGGCTGAAGTTAAGCTTTTTGTAAAGTCTCATTGGAAAAGAGGAGCTTGCTGCTGTTTCTCTTTTTAGGATTTGGTAGGAGGCCAGGGAAATGGTGTGGTTTTTAATGACCACTGAATTAACCAAATAGGAAAGCTATTCAAAAAGAAAGTAATGAAATTTTTATACAAATGCCATTAGAAGTATTCTGATGCCTTTTTTTAAGTTTTCTGAAAATACAGCAAGTGCATGTGTTTATTGTTAGTGTTAAATTGATTTTAGAATGATTCCTGTCCAAGCAGAATCATGAACTTATCAGCCCTTTTCACTGTAAACCAGCTCCAGCAAATCTTGCACTTCTTACAGGAAAAGTGCTTATCTAACCCCGCTTTTCATCAAACAGCTGCTTTGTCTACAAGAGGATTTTGTCTGGATTTTTTTGGTAATGCTAATATTTTCATGGGAATTTTATTCCTAGATTTTGAGACTCAGGCCTTTTTTATACAAAGCAAAAAATGGGGCTTCCCTTAGCTTAAAAAATACTTCAGTATTTTGAAATTATTTCTGACTTCTTAATAATCTAGAGTGAAGCAATGGAATTTTTTTCAGTCAGAAAATCTTGCCAGCAAAGCGAGAACATTAGTAAGAGAGGTGAATTTTAACTATCACTTAATACTGCCCTCAATATAATACAAAGTCATCAGTCACTTATTTAATGGCTTTAAAAGGCAGAAGCAGACATTGACTTGAAATACTGGTCGAACATTTTGTCAAAAGAGATAATAGCAGACAATCAGATATTCAGCAACTCCAGCAAGGCTTTGAAAACTCCCTGGCATTAGAGAGGAAAGGAAAATGTGGGAAAGGGGAGAACAATACTAAGAGGGTTGTTGCTAAAAAGTTGCATGAAAAAGTGACTGAAGATATTTAGTGTGGTGGCTCTGCCTGGAACCATCTGGAAGAGCTCAGGCTTTTGGAGAGGAAGGTAAATTCCCTGAGATGTGTTAGGATTTTACCATTGTTTATGTTTTCCATTGCTGTGGGTGAGCTGTGGGCTGGGGACCAGAGGGACAGAGAATACCAGAACCTGGCACTTTCCTGGTAAATGTTCAGCTCCCAGTGATGCTGTCCATCCCAAAGAGCAGTGTGGGAAAGCCATTGTTTTACTAAACTATTTACCCACATTACTCTTTTGTGTTCCAGGTTTTCAGTTCATGATTGCAAAATAATCAGCTGACCCCCAATGTCAGTAGTGCTGTTGTGAAGGGATTAATCTGTTTTCTTTTTTACGTGTTTGGAAATTTTTTGTTAGGATCTTGGTCATCTAAATACATTGTTTGATGCCTGATTTACAAGAATACAGGACAGCCCTGATGCTGCTGCAGCTCAGACTTTTAGGAAATAATAGCATCTGACCAATTCTGTGTCATGGAGTTTGACAAGTGCTATTTGCCTGAAATAGGTTTTAGACTAGTGCAATTAATTGCTGGTAAATGGCAATGTCTGGAATATAAGTTTCTGTGGTTCTTTTTTTTTAAAGCCACCTTTCTCTCCAGAAGATGATCCTTTGTGTTTGAAGTGATTAGGAGTTAAAAGGAGGAAATTATCATATACCCAACAAGACACAGAGTGTAGGAGCTCCCACAATGGGCTGCCCATCATCTCTTACACTTTTTTCAGTATTTTGAAGTTTATCAACATATTTGTGCTTGCTTGAAGTAGCAGTGAAGAGACTAAATTCAGGGGAAAACCAAAGGTGCTAAAATTAGAAGAGGGAATCTCAGTAATAAGTAAGCTCATGCAGAAGTTGCTGGAGTATGCAGAGACATAATGACAGAGCTTAGTTTTCAGTGGTTCTGTCTAATAAATACGTAATCTGAGACATGTGCCAAGGAATGGCAATATAGGTGTGCTGTTACAGTGCATGGGCAAGGAAATTTTGTCTTATCTGAGTGGGATATTAATTTAAGTGTAGCTCTTCTCTTTCAGATTTTCTGGGTTTTTTTTTCCACTTTGTGGAAGTATTAACATCTGTGTTTATATACTTTATATTAGTATTAATATATTTTATATTAATCTGTGTATTTAATGCACACTAACTTTTGATATTTAAAAGCATGACATTACTTCAGTTAGAAAAACTGCACATAAAATAAATTGTATCATGCTGATTATTAGCAGGAAAACTTAATGTGCTCTTTTATCATTATGTTAACATTTCTGATGTGTGTTAATCTCCTTTTCAGGATGCTGGCATGTACACCCTTCACAATAGTGTCCTATTTTTTTATGTGGTACCTGCCTCCATTTGTATCAGGAAGAGTTGTTTGGTACCTCATTTTCCACTGCCTTTTCCAAGCACTGACCACAGTAAGTAGATTACAGGTTCATGATGTTCTCAGCAGTAACTTGCTTGTTGTCTGTCTATATTAAAGCATTCATATTCAGTGAACTTGTTTTCACATTTTACTTCAACTTCTAGTGAGTTTAAGGGACAGGCAGATGTCCTTTTATCAAGCACTCTGCTGGCTGATGGTTTCTGCCAATGCTTTCTCTGGCAAGTGAACTGCTAATTCATCCAGGTTGCCACCAGTGCCCTCAACTCGTTCCTGTATAGATGTTCAGATTCCTAATTCCAGTTAGACATCCAGTTTCTCATTACTTCTGTTCTCAGGAGCAGGGTCCTTTTTTCCCCCCCAGGAGAAGGATGGTCCAGAAGACATCCATTACGGTTTTAAATAATTTCTTCCCTCTTTCTTTTGAAAGGGAAACACAGATTTTCCATGGTGGAGTTTTGAAAATGTTCAGGCTTGCCATGTCTGATGGAGGTGAACAGAAATGCATTTTGTACCAACATTGTGGGATGCAGATTTTAAGACTTAGTTTGGCTACAGATGTCTTGTCAGAGAACTTGATTGTTCTAGCAGGTTTCTGTCCCAGTTCCACTTTGCAATTATCCTAACTCATGTTAACAAGTGTGTGGCAAAATGGTGCTGAAGACAAAGTAGTTTTCACTATATTATCTCCTGGATTTACATAATTAGATAGATATTTGACATATTTTGGGTATATGTGTAGTCTTCTGGCTTGAATAAAGTGGAAAACTATATTTCTTCTTTATGGCTTTGCCTCCTGTTAGTTAGCTCAAGCTAGGAGCATGATAGTGTCCTAGTGCAAAGAAAGCCAAATTATTGAAAGTTTATCTGTGAAGGATGTTTTCCCAAGGAAACTGAAGGAGTACAACATTAAGGTAAACCCTCTTGGTATTTTATTATTTATTATTTGTCTTCTGAAAGATACTGATTTCCTTTTATATGTTACAAACCAGACAGAAAATGCATATCTTTGTGCTAGAAAATTGGTTGAGGGTTCTAAATGTTCTAAATGAATGTTCTAAATTAATTCTGAGGTCCCATCAAACCATTTTCTTGGAAATCAAAGGAATACAGAAGTTTTACCCTGACATCTCCTAAGTCATCTTCTTTCTTTCCATAGTTGTTCCAAGTACCATACTTTGCCCTCACCATGTTTCTCAGCACAAACCAGAAGGACAGAGATTCTGCAACAGCCTATCGTGAGTGTCATCTGGGCTCTCTTGGGGATTGGGACCGAGTTTCACTGAAAATCATTCTTAATCTATAGGAAGTTCCTAATGACTTGTGTCCCTAAACTGAACTTTTATAAGAATGTTTTAATATGTGATGAAAACAAATTTGTCTTCAAAGGAACTGCATTTTTCTAGCTAGATAGGAGACATTAATATTTCATTGTCTCAAATTGTCTGATTAGCCATAAAACTCTTTTTGGTTTATTGCTAGCCAGAGGAAACAATAAAAATCACTCTTAACCAAGTAAGGGTAAGGAATAATGATTTCATTTAAAGGTGATTTGTAGGGGAAAAAGCAAGAAACATTCATTCAAAGAAAGTATGAAAGTAATTGTGAGGAGTTTGTTGTTTTGTTGTCTTCTTTTTTTTTTTTTTTTGAGTTCATATTTTCTTCGATTTATGTGTTTCATGTTATAAATTCAAATCCCAAGCCTGTTTTCTCTGAAAAAAAATTAAGAACTCATAGAACCAAAACAGTTAACCTCACCAAAAAGGAGAGTAATTTTGTATGTATATTCACACCAACTGAAATCCCTTTTTTCATTTCATCCATGTTTTTTAATTAATTTTGACATACACCAGGTAGTTTAAGGGCAGATCTTGTTGTAATATAACTAGCACTCTGACTGTATTAGTTAAAAGAATGAGGCTTTCTGGACGATATCTCTGGCTCTTCAACAACCAAAACCAGACAAACTTTTTCCTTTGAAGAAAATCAATCAGACCAAAAAAAGTGCAGTGAAAATATTTTCAAAAATTCCTGTGTAGATAATAAATTGAATGTAAGAACAGATTACACCCCTCCCGCTCTCTCCAACTCTGTTTTCATGCCTTCTTTACTGCGTAGCTGCATTAAGCAAAATGTATAAAGAGATTATATAAATGGTAAAGGGAAAAAATTCAAATATTACATGAAAGACTTTTCTAGGTCTTAACCTGTCCTTCAGTGTTGCTTTAGGATAACCTGTAGGTTTTTTTGTTGCATCTGTTTTCTCTTCCTGGCAAGATCCCTTTTCTCTTTCATTAATCCTTCTAACCCTTGGCATACTTGATTATGTTGAAACCCACAGAGGCACAGTGAAATAGACAGAAATACTAAAAATGTAATGTTGAAAATTCTAGATACGATATCCCCTGAGCAACCCAATCCCTCTCCAGACACATTGAACAGTTGTAATTTGCATTATCATCAACTATCTTTAAGAAAAAGTCTGGGCTGGCAGTCACAGGACAGGACTAAACAGCAGGAGATTCCAGTTGTGTTATATTCTTTGGCACTGACTGTGTTCTGAGTCATCTGGCCTAAATTCTAAATAAATCCATGTACCTAGTGTTTTCTATTGTCTGGTTTTATGTCTTCAGAGGCTGTGATCCAAATAAATGTGCTTTCTGATCTGCTAGTCCCATGCAAGGCTTCATAGGCACGTGAACCCTGTGCTCATAAAAGCTGTTGAACTCCGTGGCTGAGAGGTGTCACTCATACAGAGTGTCATTTTATTGTTCAGAAAGGGTTTAACTTCTGAGTATACAGCTGTTCTCCTAAGCCAAATTAAGGTGGTGGAATGAACCATAGTTTTGACTTTTCAAATGTTGGTATTTCTGTGTATGTTCATATAATATTTGTTTGAAGCAAAGTTTTCTTGTAATGGTTATGATTATGTGAGAACCTTTTTTTTATCTTTTTAGTTTTTGGTAAGTGTTTTACTTAAACACTTTTGTCTCTCTTTGGGCTTCATAGAGAATTCTTCTTGTTGATAAACTGTCTTGGATGCAGTCAGTTGTTCAGGCATTTCTTCAACTGTTAAAGAAAAACAGCTGTGAAATGTGAAGTGTGCTCTTAAAAATAAGGCTGGGATCAGAGGATCCATTACCCTCTGCTGGAGACAAGAAGAACTGCTTATTATAAATTTCATTCTGCTGTTACTGTGAATGCAAGGTAGAAATACTGGATTCCAAAGTTGCCTTAACATAAATCCTGTTTACATTGTGGCCAAAATATAACCTACTTCAAGGTACAATCTGCTGGCAGATCAGCCTTCTTGGCTGGAACGTAATGCATCATGAATTCTGAGCACACAAGAACTTTGAAGGATACCTGTTTCTCAGCTCTTGCTACTACTTAGAAAAGAAAGTTTCACAGTGGTTGTATTTCTTGTGCCTATAATCATGCTTCTGAGTTTTATTCTATACAAGGGCTTGATAAAATGCAGATGTAGAGCCCTAGACAAAGGTTATAAATGTGTAGGTGGTGTTTTAAATGAAAGGTGTGATTTGAGTGGGCTGCCTTTGCACTGAGTTTGGAAGCTCCACAACGCCCAACTGAGACCAGTTTGTGTCCAAACACTTCAGACCAGATTGGGGTTAGATTTCCACCATCTGCCAGGATTTTTGTGTGTATGGACTGAATTGCAACTTTAGTGGTAAGATTGGCTGTGAAGGAGCTTTTTTTACTTCCCATTGGTTTAAATTAATGTTACATGGCACCTCACATTTTCCACTCAAAAGTATTCACAGTTTGTGAACAAAGTAGCAATGGTTTAAAAGGCCCAAGTCTCCTAGAGAGCCTCTCTTCCCTTTTCCTTACTGGATCTGGCACAGCTACACACAGCCTGCATTACTGCACTGTCTGAGCCGCTCGCAATCTGTGCGTGTTGCCCTCCCTTTAGATGGTGCAATACTTTTATTCCTTTACAGGGGCACACAAAATCCACATGTCTGAGGTCATCTAGGAAGGCTGTTATAGATTAGGAAACTTGAATAGACATGAACCTATGAGCTTCTGAAATGCCTGTCACTTCCCAAGGGGAGTATGATAACCACCAGGACAAAACCTGCTCTGGAAGCATCCCTTCAGAATCCCCTGTGGTGCTTCTGAGAAAGCAACATGGGACTCTGGTAGCCATTGAGAGAGGAAAAATAGAAAAAAGCCTGAAGCTTGGGTCAATGAGAAGTCCATTCACTCATAAAGGGGGAGACTTTGCCCCTGCCCTTAATCTGTTCATGCATGCAGCCCTGTGTATCTTTATGCAAAATGTGTAAAGAGTCTCTGGAGCTAGGACAGGAATTCAGCTTATCTCCTGGCCATGGGGATGCTGGCTATGGCCATACTGCAGGGAAACAGGCATGGCTTGAAATCCCCCAGGGTGAGGAGGGTCTAGAACCCAAATTTCTCACCATTCGCCTCAACAGAGCTGCAACGTGTGGTCAGGTTGTTGATCAATTTCATGAGATGATGCCTGTGGTTAGATTTTTGCTTTCCTAAGTGGAGACTTTGGTTATTTTTTTAGACGATCCTTTTTTTCTGGTGAGAGTTAGTGATCTGGATCATCATCTGAGGTTGAGGTAGATAGTTCTGCCTGACTCTGGCCTTAGGCAATTAAGAATAGCACCTGCTGTTTCCAAGTGCTTTGTAGCTGTACTATTTCCATAAACCTGAGGTAAGTATCACTTCATTTTACAGTTGGAGGACTCAGAGGTCCGATTAGATAAGTGTTTCACAAGTTATTGTCAAGTTTGAGATGAACAGTCTGATGTCATGACTACAAGTCCTGCTTTGGAGAAAATGGCATTTAAAAAGTAGTTCCTCTCTGGTCCTTGAGATGGAAGATCTCCACATTATCCCCTTGTGGCTCTAAATCTCAGCATTCAGCATCTCTCATGCAGCTTGTATGGAAGAGGCTCTTTCATGGATGCTTCTTCTCAAATCTGATCAGAAAAATAAATGACAAAACTCTCTTTCCTTGAAAGTGTTCTATTACAGACTTTCCAGTTCTGCTCTTCTTTGCATTGGTCATTCCTGTTAAAGGAAATGGTTTGATGACATTTCTCTTCAGTGAGACAAATGAGCAAGATTCTCATCCTCAGTGCACATTTGTGCTTCCATTTTTTAGGAATGACCATGGAAGTGCTCGGGACCTTGCTTGGAGCTGCACTTCAGGGCCAGATTGTGGCCAGTGCTCACGTCTCTCCCCACTGCGCTGTGAATCCCTCACTAAACACCACTGACTCCTGGCATGATGCTCCCAGCATTCCAGACCCCTCAGATCTCCTGTCTCATCAAGTAAGTGTCTATGGGAACACACTGAAATATATAAAATATAGAGAAGGGTGGGGATGCTCCTCTAATACCGTATCATTTCCAGCTGGATGAGCACGAACACAACTTCCTCACAATCAGTGATGTTGGAGCTGAGGCAATGACCTTGTTGCAAACAGTGCTTCCCATCTTTGCTGTCTGTGCAACCCCTCCTCAGTGTGACAGCAGGATTTCTCTGAGGAGCTTTGCAGGAGGTGCCAAACCTGTAAAGTAGCTGGGAGGGACATGGCCATCCTTTGTTTTCACTGAGGGCTGATTTACAGTTTATAGAAGCTTAGTAAGAAGAGCATAGTTTACCCCTCCAGAAATACTCCATCCAGTTCTGAAGTGCCCAGCAAAAGAAAGACAAAGACCTGTTAGAGCAGAGCCAGAGGAGGGTCACAAAAATGGCCAGAACATGGGAGCACTTCTCCTGTGAATACAGGCTGAGAGAGTTGGATTTGTTCAGCTTGGAGGAGAGAAGGTTCCAGGGAGAACTTATTGCGGCCTTTCAATACAAAAAGGGGGATTTTAAGAAAGATGGAAGAAACTTTTAACCAAGGCTTGTAGGGACAGGACAAGGGGGAATGGTTTTAAACTGAAAGAGGGTACATTTAGATCAGATGTCAGCAAGAATTTTTTTACGATGAGAGTGACAAGGCACTGGAACAGGTTGCCCTGAGAAGCTGTGGATACCCCATCTCTGGAAATGTTTAAGACCAGGTTGGATGGGGCTCAGAGCAACCTGGTCTAGTGGAAGGTGTCCTGCCCATGGCAGGGGGTTGGAACAAGATGATCTTTGAAAATCCCACCCAACCCAAACCATTCTATGATTCTATGAAAAAATGTTGGCCACAGCAGGATCTTTCGGTTCAGCAACCACTGGAGATGTCCTGTACAGATAAATGGCAATTTTGTGAATGAAACTCTAAGTCCTATTTGGAATCTGTGCTTTTGTGAAGGTACAAAGCGCTGTTGAAAGTAAGTGTTTAGTAACAGGCAATTAGTGGGGGCAGATCTCAATGGTTCACATGTGGAATTAACCTGGGGATCCATGCTTGTTTATTTAATTTGCCATGGCAGACTTTTCCTCTAATTCTGCACAAATAATTTAATCTCCTCGTACTTGACTTTTACATTTTTTTCAGAAACAAAGAAGGTTTTATATCAGGAAGGAAAACCTAAAACCTGATCCAAACGTCAGTTTACACAATTTGATAGTCTTCCATTGCTTCCAGTGGTCTAGAAACAGGACCTGAATCAAACAATTACCTTGTGTAGTGGGTTTTTCCTATGTCACTTGTGAAATCAGCAGCCTGTTGGTTCCTTTTACCAACTACTAGATTCATCCTTTCTTTTTATGCTTTCATCTGTTGCTCTGTCAGTGCAAGTACCAACCAATATATAAAATACCCTATGAAGAAGATTCCTTGACCTGAATCTAATCTCAAATGCTTGATGCAAATGAGGAAGTACATATTTGTGCTCTTCCTAATGCAGTTGAGTAGCTCCTATTATCATGCTTCAGCAGCAGTAAAATCACAAGCCAAAGGCATCTATTTATCTATGTTTTGAGTTTACATACTCTGGCATCAGCACTGGTGGTCCAGGAAGGGGAACAGCCCTGGCCTCCCCCCATTCCCAGATACTATTCTCTGCCTCTGTGCCACCTGATCTTTATTTTTTTTTTGGCACAGGCTTTTCACAAAGCTGATTTGGGCAACTGTCTGAGGACAGCTGGGCTGCTTCTCTAAATGGCCATACCATTTTATGGCTGATTAATGTGTTTTGGAAGATGCTTGTTTGGTAACTTGTAGTGTGTGTTTTAATAAGACACAGAACATCATCCTGCCTTCCTTTTTAGCTTCTGGGACAATGGTTTGATGTAGAACACTACTGTGTTTATTGCACCTCTGTGAATTGTCAAGATGAGTAGCTTGAAAAGTCATGGAGCAAGCTGAGTTTCATTGCACAGCAGATTCCCTGTCTGAATCTTCTTCAGAATAAAATTCCAGATTTCTACTTTGAAATCTCTGACAAGGCTTTCACAGAAAAAACTATGCAACCTGGATTTATTTACTTTCTGTCTAACCATATGTGCTTTCCTGTCCTTTTTGAGGCAGGAGGGAGATCGAGAAAGAAATTTCATAATGAGTTGAATGTCAAGTCGTTTTTTATTTTGTAAAACTAGTAAAGATCCATAGCCTAAAAGAGGCAGAGTTTGTAGGTAGAGGCATTATCTTTCATTAAACTAGATACTAATACTGGGAAACTATGGGAAAGCTTTTAGACACAAACGTTTTGCAGGTCTGAAGAAGTTGCAGTGTGGCTGGAAACTTGTCCTGTCCTTTGTTCACACCACACACAGCAGAACATGCACCTACTTAATTGCACTGTAAACAGGAGATGTTGGATCTTGAATTTTGGTTGTATGACTGATGGACATTGAGTTACAAGTTGAGGCAGGACTAGATTATATGAACTTGAAGTAACTCCATCAGGAAATATTTAGAAGAAGGCAAATCTTGACTTTTCTTTTAGTGTCCTTCAGGAGTATGGCCCTGACCCTTTTTGGCATAAGGAGTAATTTTTTGAAATGCAAACATCGTAAGAAAAGCTGTTTTCTTGAAAGCTTTCTAGTGTTACATGGTTCATCTGAATGTGTTTGCACCTATACTAAGTGTCTTTATATTTGGAAGTACATTCTTGTAATTGGATTTTACCACCTTCTTCTTAGACTTATAATAATTTCATCCATAATATATAACCAGTAATTTGGAATTCAGTTTTCCTATCAAATGATCACTGTGTCATAAAGCTCTTAACAAGCACTTACTTTATCTTTGATAATACAGCATAAAGTAAATTATTGCATCATGCTAAAGCAAAATATTTTTTAAAGCTTTAATCCAAAGTCAGCGTAGTCAGAAACAATAAATGTGATCTGGTAGTGTGGGAGGCATCCTTGGAGGCTTTGGTCCCCTGGATAAAAAGGAAGCAAAGATTTCTGAATTTGCTTGAGTATTTCCCTAAGTAACTGGGAAAACCAGCATGCAAGCCACCATATTCTCGAAACACTGGCATGTAAGTCTGAGTTCTAAAATTAATTATTATCATTATTATCATCATGTGTAAATGCAGAAACTGTAGTAACTATGTTTATATCAGTACTGAGGACTCTCCCATCCACCATGAAGTTCCAGATTGCAGTCTGTGTAGCCAGATCAACTGGACTTACTGAAAATTAGAATCCCTCTGTGGATGATGTATGGTTTTGATTAGGTGACTGTGTATGTCTGTAGTTAGTCTCAACATAAGCAAATTTTTAAAACATTCAGGTTGCCAAGACAGTAACCCTTTTGTTCACTGCCTCTTTTTTTTTTTTTTTCTTCAAGAAATTTATACTTATATACCCTGAATTTATCCTAAGGCAGGTGTGGTTTATAAACAAACTGCAGAGTGAACATTTTTCAGAGAGGTAGCAGACAGGCAGTTGGCTGTATGCAGATGGGCATTTTTTCATTTGCAGGTGCCTTACCAAAAGGGACTGAAATTTTCATAATGATATGTCATTCTCCTGTCACAATTTCAAATGTCTTTTTTTCCTTTTGAAAGGCAAAAGTTTACATGATTGCAGCAGGGGTCATAGCATCTGTGTATCTTCTTGGAATTGTTGTTCTTGTTCTTGGAGTAAAGGAAAGGGATGGTAAGTTGTATTTAAATATGCCTTGATTTAATAATAGTTATTTCACATTCCTTTATTGAAAAGATTTTTATTTTATGTATTCTGCTTCTCTTAGATCCTTATGCCTTAAATTCAGACAGAACAATTCCTTTTTGTAAGGGGCTTGCACTCACCATGAAGCATGGTCCATATGTGAAGCTTACAGCTTCATTTCTTCTCATCTCGACAGCAGTTCAGGTAACTTCAGACCCTCTCAGTCTGTGTGCTGGCCTCATTCCACTCCCAGCACGGGGGAGTCTGAAATGCAAATAACCTTTGGCTGGTGACTGGAAGGGTGATCTAGGGGGTGTTGCCTTCCCCTGTAAAACAGCAGGGAACCGGAGTCCTCTTTTGGTACCTGGGGTCCTGTGTGGCTGGAGATGGTTCTTAAAAAGGAGAAGCAAAGCCAAAGTCATGACCATTTAAAGACTTTTTTTTTCCTTTCCTTTTCTTTTTTTTTATTTTTCCATAAAACGTGAATAACTAGTCCTAGTGACCCAGACTGGGTCATTCTGTGTTATCCATCCACAGTCTCCTGTGGTTTCAGTTGCTTAGAAAATGCTTTTTCTGTTCTGTCTGTTCCTCTCTATGTGTGCCCTGCTTTAAACCATTGCCCCTTTCCTTTGCATAGGTGGCTGCTCTCAGATAGTGGCTGAACTGGGTCTTGGGGAATCTTTTGTGATGGAAGGCATTAGGTCAGAGTAAGAAGCCATTCAGAGGCAGGAGGTCTCTCCTGTGTCAGAGTTAGGTAGAGCTCATTTTGAAATGAGGACCTGCAGTTGGATGTGGCTCTCACAAAAAGATGTGGTGCATCCTCCCAGAGAGAAGAGCTGTAGAAAAGCCACTCAGTAAGGAACCCTCACTCCCCATAGGTCCAGGAGGCTTTTTAAGCTTGATTTTTTAGCTTTGTTCAACCCAGTGAATATGTTATTTTGATGTCAGTTTGTACATATCAGTTGAAGTTTACTTTATTTTGAAAAGCAAATAATTATCACATTTTTGCCAGGAGACCCTTAGTCAAGTGAGCCATTGATCAAATGAATATCAGCACAGAAGGCAAGAGTATGACATGTAAGAGAGCAGTCTGTGCTCACTAGCAGTTATACTCCTGGTGAGTTATTAAGTTCCTTGGAAGGGCTGCTTAAAAGTTTGTTTGCCAAAGAAGCACTGAACTTTTTTGTTTGCCTGGATTTGGGCACAGCACCTGTAAGGCCTTGCTGGAATACCCAAAGGTGAGAAACAATAGCAGAAGTTATTTCTGCTCATATCTGGAAGCTGGAGGTACTGCAACCAGCTGCAGGGACAGGGAGAAGATGAAAGGTCCCTCATTGTCCACATCCTTCCAGCATCCACTCAGCAGGGATAGAGAGCACATCTGATTGCTGGCAGCCAACTACGTGCTGACAAACACCCAGAGAAGAAAACATCCTCTGTCAGTTCATATCTCTTTGTTTTGCTATCTGTGCAGACTGAAGGGAAGGTGTGAGGGAAGGCAGAAACTGGAAGCTATGTTACTCCAGCTCAGCCAGCATGAGCAATCCTTGCTGCTGTTATTTGAGGGAGGGACACTGATTTTGTGGAATTTAGTGAATGGATCAGCAAAGGAGTGGGCAGGTAAAGATGCATTGGTATAATTCCAGAATGTGATATCCAATGTCTAAAATGAAGGCAGCACAAGCTAGGGAAGGCTTTTGTGGTAATAGAGATGGAATACAACTTTTTGGATATCCTAATTTGTATACAGATGATTGGCCACCTGTAATCTGCAAGCACACAAAAGAGCAGGAATTGATCATGCTGCTGTGGCATGAGTATTAAATCCTCCTCTGTCACTCCACTTCTGCAGAATTGCTGGAGCTGGCCCTCCATCACATTCTGGTGTTGAGAGTCCCCCTGCATCCTGCAGAAGCACGGTGGTGGCCGTGGCTTCACCTGTCACACAACACACTGCAGTTAGGTCCTCCCATCTGATGAGGATTCACACATAGGGAGGTATCTGACCCAAAGCTACACTCAATATCTGGGGTTGCATACAAACCCAGCTGCTTTACCACAAGAAGTTGGCAGGAGTGTTATTGCAGCTGAAAAGTTTCTTGTTTTGGAGTCAGAGCTTCTGGAGAAAGATTTATGGCCTTGCTGTGGAAAAGAAAGGGCAGTTTCTTGCAGTAGCCTGTGGCTGTGACAACACAAGGCTCATGGGACATGGGGAATAAAGCCTCGAGACAGAATCCTTTCATAGGGCCATTTCTGCTTTGGTCAGTTTTATGATCTATTAGGTGTGGTTCACCTCTTGCTTGCCCCAGCATTACTGACATGTTATTCCAGTGACAACAGGACAACTGCTGCTTCTTTAAATTGTTGCAAACAAAGGATGAAAGAGACTCCCAAATCCTACATTTAACAAATCAGTCACCAACTATATTTAACTAATATGGCGTGTGATGTCATTTTTGTCTTTCTTTTAATTTTTCCCTTCTCTTTTGGTGATCACCAAATGTCTTCAATTCAACAGCTGGAGCGGGGCAACTTTGTCCTGTTCTGCACTCACGCTGCCGACCTCCACCATCACTTCCAGTATTTGGTGGTGACCATCCTGGTGAGTTGCACTTCTCTCCCAAATGTTACCTGGTTCTCACTGGGCTTTGGCACAAAATAACAGAAGACAAGAAGTGTTTTGTGTCTCAGAAGAGCTGTTAGGAAGCCACACTCTCTTTTGCATTGTCTGTTTGAAATAAAGTTGGTGTTCCCTACTGTACTTGTAAAAATATAGTGGTTTGGAACTTTTAGTTCATTCCTGGTTGTTTTCACCTGCAAGCAATTTTCTGCTCCTATAAGGGGCAAAAGCTTCTTCTAGAAAGGAAGTCTGGAATTTTACCAGCTTTTTCCCTTTCCCCAGTCTTATGTGCTGAAAATTAAACAACTTTAATTTGCATAATCATACACATGACTCTTCTGGGCTAGGCAGCTTGCAAGGATAAATATTTAAAATATCTAGAAATATGAAAATTCCTCTCTAGAGCAGTTGGCAGTGTGATAAAAAGATCCTTGTACAGAACTTTTTTTCTTGACATGCAGAGATAGAATTCTGCTTGCTTAGGTGATACTTATCCTTTCCCCCATTATATGACATCTTTTCCAAAACCATTAAAACCAAGATGCTGGAGAGCAAAAGAGGAGCGTTGGTTATCTTAAGGCTCTGCAAGTGATGGTCACCAAGAACAGAGACAAGAGACAGTGGAGTTAAAGTGAACAAAGACTGAAATATAACTGTAACAATGAGATGGCATTTAAATAAAGGTAAAGTGTGAGGCTGCCGTGAGTGGCAGTACTTCAGTGCATTGGTACTGTGCTGCTTGTGGCTGTTGCTGCCATGGGTGAGTATTTCAGTATCTGAAACAGCAATGCTTACTGCAAGCAACTATTTCTCTTACAGATTGTTCCTAATAAGGGACACGTAGTATGGAATGTGAACTCCAAGTGTATCTTAGGATAAGTTTGTCTCGCACTTCACCTTTCTTCCTGTACCATGGGGTAGAGCTAAATTCACTCATCATTTGTCAGGTTCAGGCAACGTGACAAAAGGCATTAGCACAAAGTGTGACTATTTGCAGTATGTTTGAACTTTAATGACTGAGCACAGATTTGACTGCTGTGGCTTGCATTAGAAAAGGAAATTTTAAGACACTGTCTTCTGATATTTGACTGTGGAAAACCCTCTCATGGATAGCTTAACAATGAATTTTTAAAAGTCACTTAGAGGATGAGGGGAACCCAAAATCTTCATGTTCACCTTCCTTTCAGGCCTTTGTGTACTAGACAAAAAGATGTCTGTGAACTCTACAGCTGAAGAAGACAGTGTTAGTAAGCACAGTACAGATGAGGGTTTTTGTCTCTTGTAGGTATCAGCAGCTGTGAGTGTTCCCTTCTGGCAGAAGTTTCAGCAGAGATTTGGCAAGAAGTGTGCAGCATGTGGGATTTCGGTAAGCAAATGCTCTGGGAAAAAAAAATTCTGCTTGTGGTCATTTCATTTGACAACTGGAGCCACTTCAGGAGCTCTTTCAAGTGCTTATAAGCTCAATCTATGTTGAAATTTGCTTATTTTCAGAGTTTGTTTTACAGTATTATACCAAATTTAAGACAGATTCCAAGTTTCCAAGAGAAACTTTTGAGAAATGAATCGATGCCATAGAGAGGTCCCAGTTTATTTAAGAATCTGCACAAGCTCTCCTCATTTGACTGGTCTCAGAAGTGAGCTTTAGTGAAGTTTTATAAATTGAGATCTGATTTGCCTCATGTTGACAAGTTTTCTGTTCTACAAGGCTTGTTTTGTCCTTGTTATGTGGTGCTGAGGTGTCTGCATTGGTAATTCAGTCCCATGCAAGGAAACAAAACTCTGTTACATGCCCTCCTCTAGGAGCACCCCATCCCTCTGAATAGGGAGGGACAGTTATTAGTGAAGTAAAGAAAAAGGTGACCTACCTGAAAAAAGAAGCCTAGTTTAACTGTGACACAGCTCTGCAAAGCCAGCTCAGTGAGCCTGCTCTTGTCACTGATGGATTATTTTAAGTCCCTTACTTAGTGCAGACAGCAGCAATTTTCTGTCATCATCCTCAGTGAGTTATTGTATAGGCCCGTTCCTCCCCATTTCCCCCCTGTTTACCTTCAATTACTTATGAAAGAAGAATGAAAAATTGCCTTTTGCACAACAAAGCAGGAGGACTTGAAAAGAAACAGCCCAAAGCCAAAGTCAAAATCTGAACAAAGCTGAAAAATTTAGGTCTGGTGACAGCTGTTGAATAGAGTTGAACAGTTATAAATTTTGGAATTAAATCTGTGTTGGAATGACTTCCAGAGAATCAGAAGTAACTTTAAAACCCAAGTTCCAAATATGCTGAATTGTTACGTGTTTTGAAGTAGGCATCTGGAATCCAAGCCCCATCCTTATTTCCTTTTACCACTTGAGCAAAGAGAATTGCCAAAAGCGGTATTGGCCCATTGACTAGACCTGGGAATGCAGATTTCCTCCTTAGGAAATCTCCTCCTCTGTCTACTTGGCTACAAAAAATGCTTTCTTCAACCAACTTGGCTCTATAAATTTAGTTTTACATGACTGGAAAGCCTGTCAGCACCTCTGTAAACATGGTTTAACTTAATTTTACAGTTGAGTTGCTTGACTGTTATGGTCTAAGTGGGGGATGGTTGAAAAAAAGCCACCTCTCTGTTTCACCTTGTAGACATTTCTCAGGGGATTCAGTGTGTGCTCAGTGATGGATTTTGTGTCTGACAGTGCATCACAGGAGCTTCCTATACTACCACCTTGTGTGATCTGTACAACTAATCTGTACTCTCCCACTATGAAATAAAAGCACATCATTTAAGGCTCCTAAGTTTGTCATTGGGGAATGGTCTACTGTAAGGGAAGGAGACAGGGGAGAAAACAAATTTTTCTTCTCTAAAACCTCATTCAGTTTTCAGGGTGACTATGTGATTGGAAATTCAGTTTCCTGAAAAAAGTAGTCACAGTGCTCCAGACTACTTTTTCCTGTTAGGGTGATTCTGTGTTGAAGAGAACCCTGAAAGAGGTTAGAAGTTGGTAGATAAGCAACAAGAATCTTGGCTTTCTTCCACTGATATTTCTTCCTTTTTACCCATTCCTCCACAAGACGTGACCAACAAGTCTAATTACTGATTAAGTAGCTAAAGTTCCCAGAAGTTTAAAGCCTCGACCTTTTGCAATTACCAGGAATTATCCTGCTCCCAAGCAGGATCTCTTCTCATGACTAGGTTGGTGCACAGGCTAGAAATTATTCTCTTCTGTTTATTTCCTTCAGCTTCCACATGCTGTGTTCATTCGGGCATCTGCTCTGCCCTCATGGGGCAAACATTGAATTTACACTCAATAAGTCTCAGATGGTGACTGGAGGTGAAGCTGTCATGAGAAATTTTAAGAAGTGTGGCATCTTCTTGGTTCATAGTTTTGGCAAGGTGTCTAAAACCAGAAGATGGCTCTCTGCCACAACTCCAGCTTCCATCCTAGCCAATAATACCTTTTGGCTGTGGGTTTTGGAGGATTTAGCAAAAATAAAGACACCTCCTCATAGATACACAATTGTTTATTTGCCATCTATGAGCACTGTGCAGCATGGAGAGATGCCTTTGGATGAGTCCTGGTTCTGCAGCTCTGTTTCCACTCTCCCATCCTATTTCCACTCACATCCTCCCTGCACCTTTTCCCAGTTTGCCCTTCATAATGTGCTGCTGTACCACCTTCAGCATCCCAGCAGGGTCACCCTCCACAGTGCCGCCAGGGGATGGATGGAAGGCACGGGATAACTGTGGGATATTGTTCATCACTCAGGGGGCAGCAGCCCTGTGACGAGGGAGCAGATGCCAACACCAGAGTATTTGCTTTCCAAGTAAGAAAGAAGGAGCTGCATTAGCTGTTTATTGCAGTGGGAGCACTGCCCCCATGACAGTGCTGCCGCTGTGCGAGCGAGACTTGAGGGCATTGTAACCTCAGTCCTGCCCGCCCTGCTTCTCTTTCTCTAGGAAATTACAGTTGCAATGATTATTATGATCGATCTAGAATTTTGTTTAAGTGCTTTGGTTTCTGAGTGGGAGCCCCATGTGGAGCATAAGGCAGTCATAAAATTGCTTATAGACAACATAAAATCTTGTATTGCTGGAGTGCTCTCTTGTGGTGAAATAACGATTTTGCCACAACACTGGGCTAATGCAAGGATTATCTGCCTGTGCTGGGAACTTGCAGTCAGGAAAGGTTATTTTCTGCCTCCTTAGCTTGGGAGCAAATGCTTTAGATGGGAAATGCATTTAAAACATAAACATAATGGATTAGGCTCCAGGACTCCCAGAGTCACTTATCATACAGAACTGTAAATAGCAGTGCTTAGGGGAATCACTCTCTGTGAAAGCTCTTCTCATACCCTCAGCTCCCAACCTGCACATATAGAGGATTAAAACACTTAATGTTAAACTAATCCCCCATCATTAAAAAGCCCTGTAGATAAGCCCCTGGTTCTGTATTCTACATGTTCTGCTGTGCCAGTGGTTCACAGCCATGGGAGATGGAGCATGTGATGGGTATAGGACAGCTGGGCAGTAGGCATTCAATCAGCATTTAAAATAGCGGATTTTCAATCCTGTAAGCCCATTGCTTCAAGTTGAAGTTGAAGAAATCTAGTGGCTATGACTACTGCCAGAAAACAAATCCCAAGCATCCCAAATTAATTTGGTTTTGCGGGTAACCTCTGTGACTTGTCATGCAATGTCATGAGAGGATCTGGCTGTGTAGAGTGGAGTAGAACACCCTGAATTTTGGATCTAGTTATTGCTGAGTATGTATATGGCTTTAAAGCGGTCATTGGAAATGAAAACAAATTCTTCCTCATTTAAGTCTGAAGGTGATCTGTGAAATGGTACATTTACAGTTTAAAATGACCTCTGAAGCCCTGCAACTCCCCTTGAAAAGCAGTGTGAGGGTGTTTTAAGGCATTGTCTCTAATAGTAAATTAAATAGTTCCACTGGCCTAAAATAGAAACTAACATTTGGTCATCTCTGTTACTCAACTGGCAGAAAAATATTTGTCCAAGCTGATTATCAGTCTCCTGAGAATTATCAGTGTTCATGGATAAAGGAAGAGCAACTGACAATATCTACCTGGACTTGTGCAAAGCATTTGATACTGTCCTGCATGACATCCTTGTCCATAAACTGGAGAGGCATGGATTTGGTGAATGGACCACTCAGTGGATGAGGAATTGGCTGGATGGTGGCACCCAGAGAGTTGTGGTCAATGGTTCAATGTCCATGAGGAGAGCAGTGAGGAGTGCCATCCCCAGGGGTCTGTACTGGGACTGGTGCTCTTTAACATCTTTGTCAGTGACATGGACAGTGGGATGAAGCACCCTCAGCAGGTTTGCTGGTGGCACTGAGCTCTGTGGTGCAGGTGACATGCTGCAGGGAAGGGACAGGGCCATCCTGAGGGACCTGGACAGGCTTGAGAGGTGGGACTGTGGGAACCTCATGAAGTTCAGCAAGGTCAAGTGCAGGATCCTGCACCTGGATCAGTGCAATCCCAAGCACAAATACAAGATGGGCGGAGAATGGATTCAGAACAGCCCTGAGGGGAAAGAAATGATGATGCTGATTGACAAGAGGCTCAAGATGATCCAGCAATGTGCACTTGCAGCCCACAAAACCAAACGCTTCAAAAGCAGCGTGGGCAGCAGCTGAGGAAGGTGATTCTGCCCCTCTGCTCCACTTTGGTGAGCACCCTCCTGCCATGCTGCATCCAGCTCTGGGACCCACAACCTCAGAAGTACATGGACCTGCTGGAGTGAGTCCAAAGGAGGACCACAAAAATGATCAGAGGGTTGGAGCACCTATCCTGTGAAGACAGGCTGAGAGAGCTAGGGTTGTTCAGCCTGGAGAACAGAAGGCTCTGGGGAGACCTTAGAGCCCCTTCCAGTGCCTAAACGGGCTACAAGAGAGCTGGAGAGGGAATTTCTACAGGGGCATGAAGTGATGGAACAAAAGGGAATGTCTTTAACCTGACAGAAGGTAGATTTAGATTAGATATTGGGAAGAAATTTTTTGCTGTGAGGGTGGTGAGGCCCTGGCACAGAGAAGGCTGCCCAGAGAAGCTGTGGATGCCCCATCCCTGAACATGTTCAAGGCCAGGGGTTGAGCAAGCTGGTCTAGTGGAAGGTGTCCCTGCCCATGGCAGTGGGGCTGGAACAAGATGGTCTTTAAAGGTCCCATCCTAACCAAACCATTCTGTTATTCTACCTGGGCACAGTTTGGGAATCAACCACTTCAGGGCTCTTTACAAAAAGTATTTATATGGCTGTAGGTCTTCTGGAGACCATGAATGTTTAGGAGTATGAATGTGGCCAGGTGTGTCTGTGTGTTGGCTTCAAGACTGGTAAACAGGCTCTTGGGTCTGCCTAATTTACTACTTCAGTTGTAGCCCTAATACTGCTAACACAGACAACACCACTGCTGCTTATCCTACTTTTCTCCAATTATTCTGGATAGTTAAGTACAGATTGGCTCAGGGCTTTGGAAATGGTATTTCACCAAAATGCTGAAGTATGAGACATTGCTGTGTGTGAACTGTTCTGTAACACAGTTTTGTATTTTGAAGGGAACCATCTGTATAGAGCTGAGCAGTGCATGCTGTAACTTAGATATAATGCTTTTCTTCTTCAGTGGATGATTCCTTTTGCAGTCATGCTAGTGACCATTCCAAACCTGATCCTGGCTTACTTCGTGGCCTTCATCTCTGGTCTGAGCATTGCAGCGTCTCTTCTGTTGCCATGGTAGGAGAATTTTACATTTGAGGTGGGGAATTAATGTATTTGTGCATTACATGTATGTACTACTGCATGGAATTTACCTCTGAAAGAGGCAGAATATGGCAAGAGTCACATCTTCCAAGAATCTTTTTTTGGTTTTATAGTGGATGCTATTTGCAATGATGTGACCTTGGTTGCCCTGTTGTTAACAGATTACATCTACCATAACTGTAGCTGCTCTTTGTACATAAGAGTATGTAAATTAATCAATAATCTAAGTAACTATAGAACTTGTGATAACATTGCTTCAGGAATTATGAAGTTAGGCAAATCAATTAATGCTGAGCAATTAAGAATGTAGCAGAGGACATGCAAGGCAAACACGTCTAACCTTACTTTTTATAAGGGTGTGTAGTTATAGAACAAGGGGTAATGGCTTTAAACTGAAAGTTGATGGATTTAGAATAGGTTTTAGAAAGAATTTCTTTACTGTGAGGGTGGTGAGGCCCTGGCACAGATTGCCCAGAGAAGCTGTGGATGCCTCCTCCCTGGAAGTGTTCAGGGTCAGGCTGGATGGGGCTTATAGCAACGTGGTCTAGTGGAAGGTGTCCCTGCCCATGGCAGGGGGGTTGGAACAAGATGATCTTTAAGGTCCCTTCCAACCCAAACCATTCCATGATTCTGTCTATCCCTGCTTGAGCAGTCCTCTGTGACAGATCTAGTAACACAAGGTTATGATTAAAAGAAATCAATAATTAAGGTCCTTTGCCCTTTAGGACTGAAAGTAAGTGCATAAAAACTACTCAAGGGTGACCATGGTGGGACATTTCCTCTTCAGATGACATAATTATTATTGAGGTCACATTAACCAGAAAGCAAGACCATTGCTGAAGGCACTGTTTTTCATAACTTGTTTGTAGAATGCCCTGAAAACTCTAAGAGATCATGGAATACATAGTTTGAAATAAGTTAGACTTCATATGCTTTTCTGCACAGAGGCTGAGAAGCCCTTTTTTTCCAACTGTAAATGATTACATATATTGGAAATAAAACGTCAATTCACAATTGACATTTGAACAGCTTCTATTCTAATTCCCCATTACCAAATTCAGTCTCTTTGAAGTAGAGAGAGAATTGGTTTCATTGGTTTCTGACAATGTTGTTACCTTGTCAGAAGGGTTTTTTCAGAGTGCAACTATTCAGAGATTCAGAGTCCCTCGAAATACTAAGAAACATGGGGTTTTTTGTTCTTTTTTTAACATCACAACTTCTGATTGGAATGACAGGCAGACTAGGAAATTCTGTCACCTCTAAAGTGTTTGATGGCTTTTCTGTGGTTTTCTACATTATAATATGTGGCTATGCTTTTCTTACACATTTTCTGCCTTCCTTTCCAGCAGTAGAACCTTTTGAACTGGATTCTTTCATGTGCATGACTACATCAATCAGCTTAAAAATGGAGGAGGGCCGTTCTCTATTTTATTAAGTTTGGACTTTGAAAAGAAATTTTGGCTTGAGTTTTTATTTTATCTTGCTCACTTCTAGGTCAATGCTGCCTGATGTTGTTGATAACTTTCGCCTGAAGAATCCCCATGGAAAAGGACATGAAACCATTTTCTATTCTTCTTACATTTTTTTTACCAAGATGTCAGCAGGAATTGGCTTAGGAATTTCTGCAGCGGGACTGGAGTAAGTAACATTGTGTTTCCACTTAGTGGATCTACTCTGAAAGCATTCTGAGGTTACAACACTTTTACCTGGTGTAGTTAATTCCCTTCATGCCCTGAGCTTGAAAGTGCCAGCAGCTCCAGATGGCTGACCACTAAAGACAGGATTGTTGCCATCTAGGCCAGACAATTGAGCATTAAGTTACCTGCCCTGACATGTTTGTGTTCAGAAAAACCTGACTTCCCTTCAGATTTTCCTCTTTTCAATTACTCATGTAAATTTTAGTGGCTTATATGAATAAAGAACTAAACATGAAAGTGCAGCAGATGAAGTTCCCCCACAGATGATACAGCTGCCTTGTGCATTCATTCCCTGTTGCACCTGGACTGCACTATCTCTATGAACTTGTAAATCTTTACATGGATTTGAGTGCTTTCAGGGGTGCCAGTGGCCTGTTCAGCATAAAAGGATCACCAATTCCTGCATGGTTTTAGGGAATTGGATACTGATCAGAGCCAGGAACAGCCTTCCTCACACCTCTGTCCGTCACCTAGACCATGCCACTTTGGGAGATGGTTTATGGGCTCTTTCCACTTTGTCTTGTCTGTTCTGACCAGAAAGATTGAGAAAGTGGCCAGGCATCCCCTGCCCTGCCTTTGGGCAAGACCTGGCAGAAAAGGCCTGTGCCTGTCCTTGCTGCAGCACACAACAAACACTTAGAAGGGAAATCTAGCCCTTGGCTCCAGATTAGATTTTGGTAACCAGAATGTTTTGCTTTGGGGCCTTGAGCTGAAATTGCTAAACAAAAGGCAATGCTTGGCTGAACATTTTGGGCTTAGGAATTTTAGCTTATTGCTAAAACCCTCAAACAATTCGCTGTTCCCCAATTAGCCCCTTTTCAGTTGTATTCCCGTTGGGTCCCAGCAATTTGCCAAGGCAGATGTTTATGGGAGAACACAGAAGACAGAGTGATGCCAAATGAGCTGTAGCTTTCATTAGGTGGATGTTCAGAGAAAAAACTCATTCCACAAATTTGAGATAGGAATTTGAGTATATCAGCAGTTGTGGGACTGCATGGAAGCCCTGAATCAATGAAGTGTTAAGTGTGTACCTAACTCTGAGCACTTGAGTAAATTTGTCTATCTTGAGAGGAGTGCTTAAGTGTATGTTTTAATTAAAGTTAATTATTGCTGTTGAAATTGGTCAAATTACTTACATGCTTTTAAAGCAAAGCTTGAATACTTTGCTGAATATTAATAGGAAGCATGTAACAGATTAACTTCACAGAAGCACTGAATGGGTGGGTCTGGAAGGGACCACAGTGGCTCATCTGGCTCCAACTTTCTTTGCTTAAGCAGGGTCATCCCAGAGCGCAGGGCACAGGATTGTGTCCAGATGGTTCTCGAATATCTCCAGTGAGGGAGACTGCACACCCTCTCTGGGCAATCTGTTCAGTGCTCAGTCACTGAACAAGAATGAAGTTCTGCCTTGTGTTCAGGTGGAACTTGCTGGGCATCAGTTTATTTCCTTACATGGGATTCCACAGTCCTTTCTTTAAAAGTATGCAAGTAATTTCACCAATTTCATCAGCAATAATTAATGTAATATATAATAACAAGAAAATACAGATGTAATGCAGTTATCTGAAGTCAAGCACAAAAATGAAGTTTGAGAAACATGATTTGAAATGTAGTGGGGAGAAGGAAAAAAAAGAGAGGTTTAGGGAAAATGGGAGAAAAGTCTTGAAGAGTGTTGGGGGAGAGATGGAAGCTTTCAGGTTAACAACAGCCTTTTAGCTTTGGACAAACACAAACCACTTGTTTCCATCTGTTTAGGTTTACTGGATACAAGCCAGGGATATGCAGACAGTCAGATGATGTGATCCTCACACTGAAACTCCTCATCGGAGCAGTCCCTGCCGTCCTCATCCTTTTAGGTTTATTCATACTCCTTTTCTACCCGATCACTGAAAAAAGTCGGAAAGAAACAAAGCTTGCCCTTGAAGAGTTAAGGTAGGTTTGGACTGGCAGTAAAACAGCAGCAACACCACCACAGCACCTCTTAAACATACTGGGAAAATGATTATTTTATAATAAGAATATAGATATTCCTTAAAAAACAATGTGCTCTTAGTCAAATTATTAATGGAATGGGGCCATGACATGTTCCAGTATCTCTTTTTTTTTGTAGTGCAGTACAACCTGCTTAGAGAACCATTTATCAGAAATTTCAGCTGCTCTATTTTACTTTTTCTCTGGAGTGGCTCACAAAGCACTATTGTGGTACATTGTTTCAGGCCAGAAATGAGGAATATTCTACATAGATTAAATTTCTGGGGAAAATGTGAGTAGTTACAATTTACGTTTATATAAAAGAAAATTATACTGTTGACTGCATTCTTGGTGTTTATGGAATACAAGAAACATCCAAATCATTTAGAGGCGTGGGCAGAAAAGACTGTGGGAGAAAAAAAGAGATCAGCTTTGAGCTATTCTTTCCCTTTTTACCCTTTCACTCTCCTTCCTCCCTTTTTCTCCTTCTCCAAGGAAAATCTTGTCTAGCTCAAATTCAGCCACCTCTGTCAAGTCTTGAGGACATACGTAAGGACAGTCTTAGCAGACTGATGGGTAAAATTTTATTATCCCAGTTTACTGGAATTGGAAATTGATTCCCATGCTAAGGGATTTATTCTAAGACCTAAGCATGAGTGTCTGGGACCAATTCACACCCTAAGATATCCAAGATATGTGCATGGGGTTGGCAGATATGACACAGGCCTCTCTGCAGACTGGAGGGGACAGGGTAAACTATCTAAAATGGGACTGGTCCCCCTGTTCAGGAGCTTCAGTCATTGTCCAGAGCAACCACACCTTGCTGGAGGTTCTCAGCTGTTTGAGATTGCCAAACTCAGCTTGATTAGTCAGCAGTGAAAGCCAGAAGTGTGTTCATGTATCATTTGTTCTGCTTTTAACAGGAGGAGACATCAATGCATACAGAACTTGGACAGGCGCAGAAAGGACACCTTTGTCTGAAAGCTCTGAACATTCCAAATATAGGCTCACATCCCACCAAAAAGCTCTGTGAGAGTTTCCCAGGTCATTTCTCTGCTCACATTTTATCAAAAAGGACAAAGGATGATCCTGACATAGTAATGAAATCAAGAGAGGAAGCCTTTGTGCAAATATACACCTAACTCCGTGCACTGTGCTAAAAAAGACATTACACATGTTCAGAAATGAAAGCTATTTGTTTGTTTTCCAGTGATTAATGGGAAGCTATGGTCTTGTTCATGGGAGATTTTATGCATTTATAGGTCAAGGGGAAAAAGAAGTGTAAATGTGACCAGAGAATTTTTGAATGTTCTGAATTGGAAAAGACTCACAAGGGTCATTGAGTGCAATTCATAATGCACCACCCAAATATTAACTCACAATATGCTTCACCCTTGGAGGCTGGGGTGGATTTTGAGCACAATCTCTACCTATAAATTGCACACTATTGTGTTTGTAAAGCACTTGGGAACTTGAAGTATACTATATGAAGTTAGGATTTATTTTGTTTTGAAATGAAGCAAATCACTGGTGCAGACATGTTTGGATGATTTTTTTTCACATATTTTGAAAGAGATTTTGAGGTAATTTAAGTTTATAGATTCTATAAGAAATAGACCCCTATATTTCCCGTTACCCATGTTTATTACTTCTGAAACCTGTAAACTGATCTCTGTCAGAGAATAAAAACATTTTCAAAATCAACATCTCCCCTAAGGATATGAAAATCAGTAGACCCTTCCAAAAATTATTTAATTTAAATTTCTTTAAATTTTGGCCTTTCAGTAATCTCAATAGCCATTTCTCACATGGTGTAAGCTCACTACCTCAGGAAACACCATGGCATGGGTATTAATCTCAGCTTGCACTTATTTTGTATTAACGAGGCTACACCTGCCTTTTAAATGGTGATTTTTTTTTTCAGTTAGGGATGGTATCTTGCTTTAGATAAATCAACTGGAACCTCATTTCTACTATAGATGTACACTGTTAAGCACAATTTTTAGATGAAAGGCACACCTAACCTCAGGTTCTGTAGTCAGGTACAGAGACCTCCAGAAACTGGCTCCAAGCTTAAGCTAAAATGACTGGGTTCTGAGGACATATCTGAATCTGGAAGGAAGAGTGAGGAATCCAAGAGGTTTGTTCACCCAGAAGAAATTAGCGAAATGCAAGACAAGACAGGAGTGTTGTCCCACTGCCTTCCCTGTGTGTCTCCCAGAAGTGCCTTTGGAGGATTGGCTTGCTGCTGCTGGGGAGCACCTGGAGAAACTGGAAGTGGCCACCTGTAATTTGTTGAGGGCCATCTGGGAAGTGGCTCACAGTGCTGGGACTGGAAACTGAGAAAGCTTCTGCTGAAGGACACTGTGAAGTAAAATCAATGCAACCATGGAGTGTCTCATTAAATTTGATACTGAAACCTTGTCAGGAAAGTTTGACGTCAAAGGCCTTATGAACTGTCCTAACTCAGCAAAATACTTAATCATGAGGGAGCTTCTAAGGATATATTTTGAGTGTGTGTGGGTAAGAGTTAACTGCATTTAAGATTTCTGTTGAGTTTTCATCTAAGGCTGGGGGTTTTTTGTTTTTTTTTTCTTGTTTCAGTTTTTGGACAAGCCAAGATATGTATGCCTGGGGCATATGCATTTACAACAATAAAAACCATAAGCCTGTTTACAATTTTGAGTCTGATGGAATTTGAAATAGCAGATTTGCTGCACTTGGAAGTAGGTAAGTTATGTAGCAATATCACATAGCTCCAAAACATCACAGAGAACAGTTTAGGGCATTCGATTTATTCTGTAATATTTGTGTATTTCTGAATAGTCATGTTTAAAAATAACCAGAAGCCCCAGTAAAGGCTGTTAATGTTTTTTAGTGGGTAATGTTTTCAGCTGCTATAAATCTGTAGCTACAAGGCAGTGGGTCTGTGTTTGTTTATATAAACTGAATACGTAGCCCAGCAATAAAAGGGCTGCAGAAACTGCTGGCTGGGGTTGAGTGGAGTCATTTGAATGTGGCTTAAGGTATTATTTCTAGATCAGTTGGGCAGCTGCCTCTAAAACTGCATAACACTCAGTTTGAATTCAGACTCTTGGAAGGTAAACTTGGTTGATTATAAACTGGTTTTTTTCTTCTCAAGAGACAATGGGATCTTTATCTCACTGAAATGTACTCAGTCCTCACTTTGCATATGGTACCAGCAATGGGAACTACCAAAAGAAAAGATAAAGCTTCTGTAGATTAAGTGAAGCAGACTATTTTTATATTTTGAAAATCTCACTGTTTTATTTCATTGTCAGAGTTCTAATTTTGTCGAGAAAATGGATGTATTTTTGTAAATCAAAAGAATGGAGGATTACATGCAGGATAAGATTATTTTTGTAACTTCCTTTTCTCAAGGCTTAGTGTTGGTGCAGTAAAATGAATGAGATTTGTATGTCTTCTTGTCAGTTTTAAATGACATCTATGCCTTATACATGTTCAGAACATGTGACAGAAATAAGCAAATTCTTATGCTGACAACCATTCAGATTAAATGCTAATCTAATGTAAACCTCTTGCCTTCCTGCTGATTGGCAGTAATAGGGACCAGGTTCGGTCCCCAGGGGTTCTCCTTCAGGTAATATCCAAATACAGTGATGAGAATATGGGAGATTGGATTAAACCAGCTGGGTGCCTAATGGGCAGCACTTCCCCACCTGCACACAGGCAATTTCCACTAAGAGGGGAAGAAAAGAGAAGGATAACAGAGTTAAGTGTCACTGGATAGTGCTGTGTAAGGCAAACCATGTCCAATTCCTTGTCCTTGCAGCCCATATGTTCCCCACTGGGCTGGTTACTGGCAGTCAGTAGCTGAGCTGGTCACCAGTCATAAAATCATGGAAACTACAGTTACAAAAAAACGTTTAAGATCATCAAGTCTAACCATCAACCCAGTCTTTTCTTCCCAGTTTGACCCCCTTTCCTGCCTAACAATATTGCTGAAACCTTCCAGGGTTACCCCACCTCCCTGAGAGTTCCTGCTGGTGATCAGGTAACCCCAGAGCCGAGCTGCTGTTCCCTCCAGGCGCTGCTGGAGGGGGTGCTGGTGGCCACCAGCTGTGCCTCGTGTTCCCCTCCTGCCTCGCTGTCCCCTGCCTGCCCCTGAGCTCGCTGACCAGCCTCGGCTTAGCTGGATTTGATCCCTTGTGCCGAGTCCCCCGCGTTAACAGGTGGACACTACCTCGGACATCTGTCCCTGGGGAGTCTCTGAAGGCTGAGACCTTCTGTGTCAGGTCACTGGGTTTTCAGGAAGGGCTCTGAAGATCTGAGTACTAATTCCTTAAGTCACGTCTGCACCTTAAAAGAATTGCTATTTGATTCAATCCTTTCCGTATCCTCGCATCTTTATTCACCTTCAGCATTCCAAGCAAAGTAGTTAAAGTGGACAATACTGTAAAGCAAACTGCTTTTGTGTTCAGAGTTTGTTTCCAAGTACCACTTGTTCACTTCCTCCTCTGCTTGCCTTTCTGGGCTGCCAACACAGAATTAAATCAAGTTTCTTGAGAGGAAGAGTTTCCACCGGGGAAACTCATGTCCTTTCAGACCTGGTATCTGTTGTCCAGCTCGAAGATGAGGAAGAGAGGGGAAGTTAGCTCAAAGTCCCATCCAATAGACTGCTGTTGCAGTCGCTCAGACTGCCTGCAGCGTGGGGGGTTCAGAATGGATGGACTTTCCCGTGTCCGAACCAGCCTCTGAGGATAGCGTGGTTTGAAATTTCCTTCAGCTATTTTGCCATTAGCTAGTTTAGGTCTCATCCCTGCCCTAGGGATATCTTATTGGCCCTACCCCATGGACAGCCAGGGCTGATTGGATATCTTTGATATACCTCTCTCTCTCTTTCTGTAACTTTTAAGTTTGTGCACAAGGGAACAAAGGATCTTCTGCCCAGCTCCCTTCGGGACTCTCTGTCCCCCGGGGGCAGAGAGAATACGCCTGGAATAAAGCTGCAAGAATTCCACTCTCTCATCTCTTTGTCTTCGCTTAATTGCTCGTTAACCCTGCCTGGTCAAACGATTCCACAAGTCCCAACTCCGGTGCTGAAATCTGTGTAATTGGGGGTTGCGGGAACGCATCCCTCCGTGCACACTCCGAGCCTGAGAGAAACCAGCAAGGGGACTGGATCAAAACCAAGCTGAGCTAGCACAAGAGACTACAGCAAGTTTAGTGGTCAGTCATATACCTTATATAAATTTTGTATCACAGTTATGTAAAAACAGTCTCAAAATGTTACAGTAGCCTTTTCCTTAAGAAAACTTCTAGACTGATTCATAGGAAGGTCAGCTGGATTCATACAACTGGTGGGTGCAGGAGGGAATTTTGGTTTTGTGCTATTTCACTGTATGCTTTTTTTACCTTTACTCCCTGCAATTCCACAGTTCAGATACTAAGCAAGAGTGCTGAGTATTATGATTACAAGAATGTGTGTATGCTGTAGGCTTAATGTATGAAATCAGGGGGCTTTCACAAAGCACCAAACCTGCTGCACAAACCAGAGGCTAACTCCCTGAGAAGCTTCTTTCAAAAGATGAAGCAGCAGCATCCATCTGTCCCCGAGGCAGAGAAGGAAACGTTTTGCTATGTTGCACCTGAGAATTTACAGTCTCTGAAGACAAAACGGCCATGACAGAGCTGAACAAAGAGAGGGCACTTTTAAGCTGTGGCACTTTTCAGAGGGGCTGGGTCCTCAGTACCACTTTAGAGACATTAGACAGCAGCAGCCTCTAACCCCAGCTGGAGAGCAGCAGCGCTGCTGGCCCATAGGGAAACGTGCGTGTTTGCTCTGGAAGTGTGGAAGCAGAACTAAGCCTTATTTCCGGATCTATTTCTGGTCACAAGTGATCTTAGATGAGACCACAAACTCCAGCTACAACCTTCAGCTGTATGTCCTCACTTTTGCTGGGCTCTGCTGTTGATGGTGAGGAAGGGTTGCTCAGGTCTCATGGAACTGATACTTGTTTGCTCAGCTTCACTGATGAAGCCCCACTCTGGAGGCCCAGCACCCAATCCCTGCCAGCCTGTTTTTGCTGATGTATGTGGAATCATCATGGAATTTCATGTGTTTTACCTAGATTATGTTTTTGCCTGCCTAGGGCTTGTCACTGTGATGATGTAATGGGTTTGCATTGGCTGAGAAGTTTCTGTTCAAAATGGCTGCAGCCCACAAAGATTTCCCTTGTGTTTCCAAAATAAACTTGCTCTTTAGTCACCTTCAAAGTCATGGAATAGAATCTGCACATTTTGACATCCAGCAGGTTCAGCAATTCCCACAGCTGCTGGCTGTGTTGGATCATGAGTCTCAGTGCACAAAAGTACCAGCTGACATCAGTGGGATGAAGCAGCCACCCCAGACTCCTGGCAAAGTCTCAGCTGGGCTGAGCTGGCCAAGCAGAGAAAATGGGCAACTCCAGGATTCCCAAAGGAAATTTTAAGCATGAAAGAAGAGCTGTAAGAGAAGAAAGTTCCTTAAAACCCTGCAGTCTTCTTTTAAGGATTCTTGGATGAGGCTTGGTACTTTTTCAATTATTTGGGCCTTCTTTTAAAATTCAGCTTTGGTGTAGACCATCCCATAAGTTTAGAAATGGCCTTTTGATTAGAAATCAAGCAGCCCTGACAGTAAGTACTTGGGGAATGTTGGTTGACACGATTCCGTGATTCCACGAAATAAGCAAGTCTCTTAACATAAGGATTTCATCCCTCCAGTATTCCTAGGGTTGTATTTTAAATGCAGTATTTGTCCACATGCACAGTGCACACCATGAAGAAACAGTGTACTCTGTTTAACTATTAAGAGCTTTTAGCAGGTGTCTTGCACTTACTGTATCTGCTCTAGCTACCCCACACAGCAGTATCCTTTGCTTAGCTAAGTCCTTGGTGCTCACCTGGGGAGCTGGAGCTCCACAGATCTGTTTGGTGCAACCTGGGATGAAGCACACTTCTGGTGGGAGACACTGTCTTTTGTCATTCATACATACATAGTATGCATGAATGACATTCATTCCTACAAACAGTAACAATTACAAAAGAAGCAGGTAATTTTTATACACTCATTGGCTGTGTAACAAAATTACGGAAGCAGCATTTGAGGCATGAGAAATTCAAGGTTAAGGTGTTCTGCAGAGCGAAGAGCACTCAGCCCTAACTGCCTCCCCCCATGGGTTAGTGGGATGCTGGAACCAGGAACAGGCATGAAAAAGGACTGTCAGGCAACTGTGAAGAATCATGGACCATCCCCAGCATCTAGCCTGCTTTGAACCCACACCCAGTGCTGAGGCTCTGGATTCAGTGACTTTCTGGTAAGGACAGGTGTAATAATGGTCCACCTTTTGATTAAACAGTGACAATTACTGTGAAGTGATAATTGTTATGTAAAGGATTGAGCCCACAGCTGCCAAATTATTTTACCTCTTTCCCCCCTTCCTGTTCATCAAAAGCTGTAACTTGTAGTTTCACCACCCAATGCTGAGTGCAGTCTGCAGCTTTTGCTAGTGTTGCATCTTTAATACAGTACTTTTCTGGACAGATTTCTTTTGACAGTGGCTAAATTTCCAAATAGGCAATGAAAAAAAAAGAGATTATCTTAGTCCTGAGACAGCATCTCCAATTCTATAAACTAGATGCTTGATGCCTCCTCACACAGTAAGTGCCACTGTGAAAGCCTGATAAACTGCTTAATGTTATCATGCTGTGATTTTATGGGGAGCAATCTTGGATTAGTCTTTTCTTCAGAGCTGCAATCCATGTTACATAAACTTGTGCTTACATAAACTTTTTCTAAATTTCCCCTCTGCATTTTCTCTCTCTTACTACAAAAGCCCATGGAACATTTTCTTCTGCCAGACTTTCACTGGATGTTCTCATCACAGAAGGTGAGACACATGACAGCTTTCCCAAATCCACAGAGGTGGAAGCAGAGAGGTATTATGGACAGGTACAGGAGGGGAAAAGGATCTCACTTCCACACAATATGGAAGTTCCACATAATCCTACTTTGTCCCAAACTCCACAACCCTACACTGGTGCTTACATCAGTGCAAACCCAGGTACACTTCTGCAGGCACTGTTCCTAAATAACACCAGTGTAATATTTCAGGCTTTAGCAGAGGAGAGGAAATGGGGGACAATGCAGCATTTTCAAGGATTTCTTTATTATCCAAGTTTACTATTATCTAAAAACACCAATGTATTAAAGACCAAGATGGAAACTTGAGCTCAGAAACTTGTAAGAATGCACATTTTCAATCTCATCTGTACTGCAAGAGGCATAGTTAAAAAACACTGCTCAGTATTAAAAAAAGTTAATGTTTCCAAGGATCAAATAAATAATTTACAATGCAACAAAAAAATTATAGAAATCGTACAGAGATTTGAGACTGTGTTGATAATTCACAGTCCCATACAGTAAACACAAAAGCCTCCCATCATTAGACAGGCATTGCAAAACCACTGTCAAAAACTACATTTTAATTGCTGGGCTGTTCTGAAGGGCTGCTGCTGTCCAAGGTCTTGGAGGAGCAGTCCCTGAGGACTTCCAGAGAACTGGTGATATCCAGGCTTTCAGAAGAAGTGGATCTACAGCCCTGTGTGGAACTGATGATGTCCAGAGTTTTGGAGGAGCAGGCACTGTAGCCTTTTGCACTGGCATCTCTGATGAGGATCTCCTGTGTGGATGTAAACGTTAACGGGATGAAGCCCTCGCTGTCCGATGTGAGAACGATCCAAGAGGAACCTGTGAGGACAAGCACATGGCTGTTGGTTAATTTTTGAGTAATTAGGGTATGTTTAAGGTAAAAAACAAATTCCTTCTGGAATTAAATGCTTCTGTATATTTACAGCTTTCTAGAAAACAAAAAAGTATACCGGTTGTACAGAAAAGATACAGGTTGTATAACCTCAAAAATAAAGAACACTTGCTAACTATGATGGATTTTGCCAGTAGGAAATGAGACAATAATAAATCCATGCTTCAAATGAGGAGGAGGAATGAAATTCTGAACAGAATTCATAAGCATCCACACTTGGTTGTAATTAGGTATTGATAAGCTATTTCACAGTGCTAAAGCTGTGCAGATGCTATAAAAAGCAGAGATTTAGTAAAATAAATTACAAATTAATGTAATAAAGACAACTTAGAAACAGTTTTTATTATGTAATTTCACTACACTTAATTCCAAGAAGTACAAGGAAGAAATACTTTAAAATACTGTACGAACCCAACATCTCTGGACCATTTGCTATTTGGCTCCATCATTAGCATTTGTTTTACAATTTGAATCTGAAACCCTGACTTCTAGCAATACAGAAAAAACAGAAAATTTTTCTATTTTTATCCATTAAGCTGATGAAGCAAGAAAATAGAGCTTGTGGGGGGTAAGGGAATTCAGAGAAGCATTTCCAGCTGTTTGTAAATTTACATTATGTAACTTTACATCACAAGTGAGGTCACAAGAAGATTGTAGCTTAAAAGCACACAACCCTCTAATCTTTTGGCTTAATTTGAACCAGACTTGAAAATCAATACAATTCAGGATTTGAAAATACCATTCCTACTTTGCATCTGTATAATTCAAGCAAACATATTCCGCCAACAATTCATTAGGAGAAACAAAACTTGGACAATGGCAAGAACAGCAGCCTTAGGCTTTGGGATGGCTGCTCAGTGATCTGCAAGCAGGAAGAGAGGAGACACAGGGGGCAAGTATATGGAATACAGCACAGGGAATGCCTGTAGTAGTGAGAGATCATATCCCAAAGTGTGTTTTCTACCTTTGCCCAGAATGAGACACTCAGAACTGACACACACACAGACACACGGGATGGGCATGGCATAAAGTGGTAACAGCAGAGGAGACCACAGCAGCAAGAGAGGCAGTTTTCTTCACAGCAAAAGCTGATATGAAATGCACTGCTGAAGTGTACACAGCTGCTTCTGTGCTACAGGATTTCCTAAAGCAGACTAGATGCTGGAGCTACAGATTCAAATCTAGAACGCTGTCCTCTCAAAACCACCAGTCAACCCTACCCTCCTCCTTACTCAGACTTGTCTCTTTGGAACAGCCAACAAGAAGTAAAACACTGGTTGAAAGTTACTTTCCTGTATAACTAGTTACTTGATAAGGAGGCATCAATACATAAGTTTGCTCTCCTTTTTTTTATAATGTAAAGATTCTTTTCAGTAAAAGAGGATTCAGAGAAGAATTTTTACATTATTAAAAAAAAAAGGCAAAATTTTATTAATCTTTCATTATTTATTCCTTGAGTTTTTCCCTGGATGGAATATGCATATTGCTGTTGTTCCCTAAGAATGTCACAAAGAATCACAGAATGGTTTGGGTAGGAAGGGACCTTAAAGCTCATCCAGTTCCATCCCCTGCCATGGGCAAGAACACCTTCCACTAGACCAGGCTGCTCCAAGCTCCATCCAACCTGGCCTTGGGACACTTCCAGGGATGGGGCATCCACAGCTTCTCTGGAAATGTGTTTACAGTGCTTGTCCTCTTGGACAATCCCAACGTACCGTACTGCATTTCTACAAGGGAGAGGTTGAATAGCTGCTGGATGATGTTTAGGCGGAGTTTACCACCACAGAGAAGAACTGTCCGACTTTCATCTGCATCACTTTTGGAAAGCTGCTTCTGCAAATGCAAGTAACAGTTATTAGCTACTGTGATGTATAGCTAAAATGGCATTAATCAAAACAGGATCACAGACATGTCTTCAGTGGCGTCATTTACAGAAAGTCAAATGCTGCATACATTCAGACCCGTTTGCAAGATTTATCCTTTAAAGTCTCAGCTCTTAAAGTGCTGATGAGTGAGTGACAGCAGCAAGGAACAGTGCTCATCCAGCACATCAGAACAACAGGAGAGAAAAATCATGCACTGCTGCTGAAGAAACCACGAGCTTCATCTACAGCACAATCCTCATCCTTCCATCTGTGAGGGACATTTCCACAGGGAGTGTGTAAAGCTGCAGGTTTTCCACCCCCATCTTCCCCCACCCATCCCTGATCCACAACTTCAGCGGTGAGAACTCCTGATCATGGATGTTGGGGTGAGGAACAAGCTCAGAAGGGCTTGTTTGTCCCACCCCTGACCATCACTGCCCCAAGCCTCAAATCCAAAAAGCATCTTCAAAGAATATCCCCAGTAAGGCAGAACAAAGCATTTTCAAGGTCTGTTATTGCAATTATTAAATGCTTACAATGTGAAACAGTGAAGAGAGTGAGGGAATATGATCTAGAACTTAAGAGTTCAATGCTACAAACGTTGGTAATTTTTTGCAATAATAAAGTTTAAAAGTAAGAGCTAACTGAAAGGAAAATGACAGTTTAAATTACTTTGAATATTGAATAAGGTTTATTAATCTGAATTCTAGAAGCCACCTAGTAGATCTGTGCCAGGTTTTGATAATCAGGTAATTTATCCTTTCTAGCATGAGATTTGCAAGAGCAAATCTTTTGCCAAAGAAACTGTTTTTCACATGAAATTTCACTTTAAATCCATTTTTAAGCTATGTTAATGGAACAACCTATTGTGTTTAGGATCTCTTTCCTCCTTGCATGGTGCTCTAAAAGCTAATTAGAAACATTTCTGTTTCAAAGCCAAAGCAAGTTGCTTTTGTTACAGTCTCCATTATTTTAGTTTTCCTCACAGGACAGCAGGAGATTGATACCAATTCCCACACATGGAAATCTTCACTTGTCTAAACTTCTATAGGACAAGATTTAGAAGCTGCCTAGGAAGAGTATTCCCTTCCTAGAACTCCATAAAGGACTTTAATTCTGCAACTGGGCTGCCACATGCAGGTCCTCTGGAGTCCCAGCAGCCTCAGTGCAGAGCTGAGGGGCTTAGCCCAGCGTGAGGTGAGGACAGGGAGCTGCACATTCCTGGACATCCCACTGCTTCAAAAACACTGCAAAGCCATAGAGTAATAGGATTTATAACCATAGTTCCACCTGCAGGAACAGGATGGAAATCTAATCCCACTGACTGTTTCTTGAGCATTACAAAGAACATACAGCCATAAACAGGTTTCACCATTAAAGCTTCCAATACTAAAATTACCTGGCAGGTGATGTTAATAAAAGAGGGTTCCTGAGAAGATGGGTACGCTGGAAGATTTCTCTTCCCAGATTTTAGCAGCTCAGTTAATTCACAGAGATGGTGCTGCAATTCTGTGAAGTTACCAGACAATTTTTCCACATTTTTCAAAAAGGAACTCGCCTCCTTTTCACTGAACTGGTTATTCTTGTAAGAATTGGGTATTTTGGAAGATACCTCAGGCTGCCTTTGTGGTGACACTGGCTTGTTGGAAGCGTTAGACAGTGCCACACTCCGATTAACTGGCTCAGCATCCAGAGTCTCAACAGCTGGAGGAAAATTCATGGAAATCTTTTTGTCTTTGAGGTTGCTGATGTTCAACACCAAGTTTTGTTCATAAACAGGACTCTTGATTTCTTCAATGAGTTTCCTTCGGCTTGTAGGGGACTGGAGGGCAGAGCGATCTGGTATCAGGAGCCCATGGCTGAGAGGATGGACTTCTCTAGAGGGATCATGAGGAACATTGGAAAGGTTCAAACTGGAGCTGCCATCAGCTGACACAGACATTGAAGGGCCCATTTCAAATATTAGCTCCTTAATCATCAATCTGATCATGTATTTGTCTGATCTTGAAGAGGGAAGAAAAGCAGGGTCAGTGAATTTTTGTCTTCCAACCAGTATCAGTAATAATTTATTGGTCAAGAAGCACAAACCCTTTGGCTTCTCACTTTTCTCTAGCTGAATTTGTTGAATATTGGGTAAATTGGATGAAGTCAACGAATAGACTAAAATAACATTACAAGTATTGGAGGCAACAGAGACAGTTTGAGTTTTGGAGTCAAAAGCCATTATATCAGGAACCAGAATGCCTGGGATGCTCACTTTTTTGGTAGAGGTAACCTTTCTTTCAAAAGTCACCAAGATGAGGTGTGAGGAATCTTGGCCACTTCCCGTCAGGTAGTCCTTGGGCCTCAGGTGAAGGAGAGGGCTGGAATCAACACCCTGCTTGCTAGAAAGTATGTGAGTTAGATCCACGGGAGATGTAACCACAGACAAGGACTTCTCAGAGTCCAGTGACTTCTTCCCTCCATCCAAGGAATACTCTTCCTCCCCACACAAGCTGGACTGGGAGGGGAAGGACTCTGTTTCAACGCTTGATGGAACTTCAAAGGCAACACCAGCATTTAAGCCACAGATCTTGTCCAGAGGGAGCTCGGTGGCAACAGCGACTTGTAAATTCTGCGTAGCTTCCACAGCACAGATGTAGCCTCCCACATCAAAGATTGGGCAAAAAGAGCAAGCGCTCAGTGTTTTCTGAGCATCATCCCAAATGTAAGAATGGAGGGCACTGCCCACCCCGACGACCAAGCGATCTCCTTCCTTGGTCCAGCAGGCACAGTGGATGAGCCCGCTGCCCTTGATGTCCGCGTTAATTCTGGAGTTGTTGAGGTGGACAGAGGGCAAGACGGAGGCATCCCGGGTGGTCAGCACAGCTAAGACCTCCTTGCTGGGATGCCATACGCAGCCCTGGGGGAGCACAGGGTACGGCTCGCTGATGTCGCAGATCTGGGAAACCAGGAGCTTGTTCCTGTCGGCACCGTTGAAGCAGAGCTGCCAAATGGTGATGTGCTTTTTGTGCTGCACCGCCAGCAGGGCTGGCGCCTCGGCGGGACACGGGCCCCAGTACAGCCCGTGCACGTGCTCAAACTGACCCACCACGCTCGAGTCACCGAATCTGGGCTCTCCGTTCTGCAGATGCAGCGCAGTCAGGATCACCTGCTTCCCGTCTGTCCAGGCCAGCCCGTGCACAGGGTGGATGGCCTGGTGCAAGGTGTTGAGGCCAGTTCTCAGGAGCTTTGCCTTTCCCAGCTCCATGACTTTTAAAGTGAAACATCTACACAGAACAGAATGAGAAGGAAAAATAAATTATTGCAGAGGATAGAGGACAATACCTGGATGATTATTTAGCTTACGACCCTACCAGCGCTGGACTTTTCCTTCCAGTGAAGTCAGTATACACATAATGTTCACCTATGCTTAATTCCTAGCCCAATAATTGTTTTGTTTATGACATTTTCACCATGAAATGCAATTTTAAGAGAAAAAAACTTTGCTATTTCTATAGGCTTACCATGGAATTTCTGCTGCATTTTCATCACAAGACCAGTCCTTTCCTTCTAACCAGTAAGTTGCTGTTCTCAGAATATTTTCTAATTACTTCAATATCAACAATTCTCAAAATATCACTGCTGCTCACTCTCAACTTCCAGGATCATTTGTGGTCAGATGAAGTAATCCCTTGCAAGTATAACCAAGCATTAACGTATTATCTACAAATCTGATCCTGTATTAAGCATGTGAGAATGAGGCATTTGGATGGTTATCTCAGAAAGCTCTCTAAGAAAGAAAATTTAATTTCAAAGAAAGTTAGCACGAAAGCAGATTTCTTCTAAGGAAATGAACAGGAAAAGAACTTAAAAGAAGATATACATGAGGCCTCAATACTGTGGAAAAGTCCAGGATTTTACACATATTTCTAGTTTTTGAGGTGTGAGCAATCCATACTCTGTGCACAAAAGCCAGTTCAAAGGAATTGATGGTTGCCAAATTTAAGATCTCCAAACAATTAGGCTCAGATGCAAAGCCATGGCACAGAATGAGTTGCAGTTTTAGTAGGAAACATGAAGAACAAGAAGAAACATTTTTAGAAAGCAAAAACTGTCAAACTGGAAGAGTTTATCACAATGTGCAGGGCCTGGTACCACTCAGTATTTTAATTATTTGTGGATGACCCTAAACTTTCAGGAAGAGGATTGTAAGAGTGGATTTCAAAGATTCAAATTGTATAGAAAGTTATGTTTTTATGACCAAGGCAACTTCTTCTCAACCTAATAACAAGTGCAAAATAATATACTTAGCAAAGAAAAAAATGCACCAACTTGGATACCTCTCCAGGAATAATTCCCTAGATAATCGTATGGCAAAAAAGGATCCAGCTTACAGTGGATCACAAACTGAATATTTCAATACTGTGAGAATGTTGCCAAATAAGAATAATTAATTCTGGAATGTTTTAAGAGGGATGCCATACACAAGGGAGACAATCACCCCACTTCCTCATTGCTAAGAGTATCTCCACTGCACCTGGTTCTGAGTTCAAGGATGATGGAAATGCTTAACAAAGCTCAGGGATCAGAGAAACACAGGAAATGGGTTCTCTGTGTGGAGAAGACTCTGAGTCGAAAGTTGAGAACATCCATCCACTGTGCTCCTGGTATACTCTGGGTAGTGCATGATAATAATCAGCTTAGTTTCAACAAAGATCTAGGTCAGCTACTAAGGAAAAATTCTGACTATAAATGATAGCTAAGCATGGAAGCAGGTTATCTCGAAGAGGAGGGAATTTCATAATCTGTAAGAGCCAATTAAGGAAATGTCTGTCAGGGATAAGTTTAAGTACACTGAATCCTGCCTCACAGGACAGCACTCAAGATGCTTCCAATGCAATTTCACCATCTATGTGGCCTCTCCTCTAAACCAACCTCAGCCCTGTTAAGCAGCCACCACTTCCAGGAAAATTAACACTGGATGTTCGCTGTGCTCAGAACCGCACACGGGCAATACTTACTGGTGGCAGGGAGATATGAGATAACGTGCCTCATAAGACACACCAAGATGCTAAAGCCTCCTGGGCCATCTGGAGAGGTTCCTGTGTCACAAGGGGCGTTTGCACTACCCCAGCGGATCTGAAAAAGCAAAAAGAGCAAGAGATCCACTGCTCACTGGATTCCAGTGCCCTGCGCCCAAACCCACACCGCCTCCTGCAGCGCCCGGCCCAGCCCCAGCTCTCCGGGCAGTAGTCCCACCACAGGCCGGGTGCTCGGCGCAATGCGGTGCCCGTCCCAGCCCCCAGGGTCAGAGGAGCCGCTGCAGGGACCCCCCGGCACCGGGTGGCCACGGCAGCAGCGGGCCGGGTACCGCGCACGAACCGCCCGCCCGCGTCGCCGCTCCCTGCGCGGGCCCGCCCGCACCGATATTCCCCGCCCCCCCGGCGGCCCGTCCGCCGCCTCTCCGCC
>VXAC01007836.1:0-89326 GCA_013399225.1 Rhipidura dahli
TTTGGTTTGGTTTTGATTTTTTTCATATACAGTGTAATCTGTTAATGGCAATCTTTGTATTACATTGCTATCAGGAGCTCTCTTCTCCTTTGCAGGTGAGGTACAGGAAATGTGGAACAACATGAACTCTGCAAAATTAAAAACCACTCAAAAAATAAATTATTCATAGAATTCAGTCAGAATTCATATATCACATTAAGTTGCATAAGATGACTTTCGAGCCATGCTTGAGTCTCACCAGCTAGGTCAAATTCTTAGGGTAGAGCAGTGTCTTGCAGTATAAAACATGCATAAGCAGCATGCAATTGCTTCTCATCTACCTATTTCTTCACATACCTGGAGTTACCTTATCCATCTGACATCTAGTTTCAGTTTTAAACACATGGACAAACTTGAGAGGAAACAATCTATATCATTCAATTTCAACGAATTTACACATGCTACAAAGTGGGCCATTGCTCCTGCAAAACTAGTTTGCAAAAAAAGTATGTCAGATAAATTCTTGGCCCTCTTATGTCAAGGAAAATCTTTTCTTCTGTTCACAGAGGCAAAGATGAGCTCTAAGTGGTAGCTCTACGTGGAAGACAAATGATATTACGACTGCTTCAAATACAAATGCATATGAACAGAAAATAATAGCAATGCTGCATCCAAAGAAAAAATTTGAATTTTTTTTGGGATAATGTGTTAAGATCCACAGCAATGACAGTTGTGGAAATCAGTCTGGGTAATCCAGCAATTTTTTCCCCTTATTTCTTTACATCTTTGCAATATCTTTCCCAACCAAAATGGCATACTGATTTCTCAAGGTTGTACAACCCTGATTTATCCATTACAATTGATTCTAAATTGTAACAAAAATGAAAAGTAATTTTCTGCAATAAAAAACATTACTTTTTCTAAAAGACAAATCCAGTACATCAAAGATGCCTTTTTAAAGTCCTGCCTAGAAAATGACCATCTTTGCTGTAAGGTGATTATTATCATCTCCTGAATGAGTCATCTTCTACCAGTAAATTGAGGTTCATTTTCCTCATTTACTTAAATGTACATATTTTAAATCTACGTGCTATTTGCCAATGAAAGTTGCAAAGGTAAGTGAAAACTGACACAAACCAGTTCTTTGTATCTCTCCTTTTTTATTTTTTTTTTTTTTCTCTGCAGTGCTTTCTCAGTCTTTCTGCAAAAAGATTCCTATGTACTTTCTTGGAAAAGACAACATTCCAGACAACCATAGAACTGACTTTTTAGTGTATACCTACCCTCCCAATAGTGCTCCAGGAGCTTCTATTCAGGAATATTTATTTTGAAGGCACACTTGCAGCTGTGCTCATTAGTGGCTAGTGCTGAGTGATGTGGAGTATCACAGGGTGGGACACTTCAGGTGCCCTTGGGTGGGACATTGAGATTGATTTCTCCAAGAAGCCTTTTCCACAGCATCATAGAGTCATTAAGGTTGGAAAAGACCTCCAAGATTGTCAAGCCCAACCTTTGACTGAACACCCCCATGCCCCCTGACCTATATTGTGAAGTGCCATGTGCACTTGTCCTTTGAACATTTTCAGGGGTGGTGACTCCACCGTTTCCCTGGGCAGCCTGTTCCAAAATGCCAGTTTGTGCCAGTTTGGAAAAGTCAAAGTGTGTGAAGCATAATGCCTATTTGTTTGCACTTCCTGAAAACTGGGACACAATCCAAGCACTGAGAATACCCTTAAATCTGGTTTAAACTCCTGCGAAATTATTTACAGGCAAAATTAAGCTGGAGGGAAGAGGTCTGCTCTTCTCCATCAGTCTGAAGGACCAGGATATAGCACCAAAAGCAGCTCTGTTTCATAGCACAAAGCTTTTTTCCCTCAGATCAATATTACCTACTTCACACTCAAGTATTCCTTTCAGAAACTGCAGTATTTGACTTCATTGTCAAGACAGCTTCACAAACCGCCTGTGCTCACTTTCCAAACACCAAACAGGAGAGAGATAAAGCTTGGACTTAATCATCTACAGATAACAAACTGACTGAAAGGCCACATCTTAAATAGGTTCATCTGAAGTAAACACAATTTTCATGTAAAGTTTTTTTCATAAAAAAGCAGCAGAATGTCTCCCTAAAAACTGTATGTTGAGAGCGACTGAGCCAGGAAATGAGAGAAAAGCAGTAAATGGGTGATATTACCTGAAAAATAAAATGTCAGTATAATAATAATAATAATAATTTAAAAGAACCAGCAGCAGAACATTGCCTCGAGGCAGCTATGATTTGCATGAAGTAACTTTTCAAATAATAGGTGACTCAAGGTCTCAGTGGTCTTGGCAAAGTTAAAGAGATAAGATTCAAGTAGAGATAAACATGAATAATTCTTTTTGTCCTATACTCACAAAGGTAGGATTTGAACTCCTAAATAAGTAAAGTTTAACTTTTCAACTTTTCTTCAGTTTTGATATGGAATATACACATTTTTTCCCTTCAGTTGACTTATTTTGTTTCTGCCACTTTTAGAATGCTTTCTAGTATTGTGTTAGTGCCTTCTTTCTAGTGTTGGTATTTTCTACTGACATGATCTCCCTGAACAAGTTCCCACTGAAAAGTGAGTTTTCAATGCAGAGAGTTTAAGTAACTTCAGGCTTGTGATTCAATATATTGGAGAATGAAATTTACTCCTCTGGGAACAAAACAACTCAGTGTTTCAAGTGAGTCTTATTAAATTTAAAAAATCATGGCAAACAATCTCCAGTTCTTTTTTTCTGCATGAGCATGCTTCAAAGCTTCAAATTATTTTGAAACCACTAAAATGCCATCATGACTTTCATACCAGAATATTCAGTTATTTAAAGTTTCTCTATTAACAAGAAAACTCTCCTAATCTTCCCTGGACCTTAGGACCCATTGAAACAGACAGTGAACCCTTGATCTGAAGAAATACGCAGAAATTACTATATGAATCAGTGAATACATAAACATTCAAAATTACATATACAAGTGAGGAAAAGCCTAGTGAATCCATAGTTTCTTCGCCTTGGAAAGCTTGAGTCATCAGGTGTAAATCCAAGCTATGTATTTTTTTACTCTGAAATATAAAGCTAACACACATGCATGGGTGGAGACATCCTTCACTGCAATAATGTCCTTAGAGGAGCTTAAATGGCATTGCAGTGATACATCCAAAGAAACACACTATTCTGATTTACCCAAGCAAGCATCCATAAAGTGTTTTTCAGATACTTAGATTTAAAAGCAGAATTCTAAGAAATAATATGAAAATAATTTCTTTGATAGGCACCTGGAGGAAGCTAAATGTATAGTGTTATTTCAGCTTCTTTTTCTAAGCACAGTGTAGCAGTTTGGGGTTTTTTTTTCTCCCTGTTTACTTATAGCCTTTTCCTCTCCTTTGTCTCCCCTTTCACTGCTTTGCAGATTTCCTGTCATGCCTATTGGGATGTGAAGTGCTGCAACTACACAGCAGGGAAAGGATGTACCCTCTGCACAGCTGTAGCAATGATGAAATATAGGGCGAATCTTCCTTACAAACAAAGGTTCAAGGGAAAGCCACAGGCTTTCTTAGCATTTGCCCTGGATAACTCAAATTCTCCTGGCAGCATGTATTCTGAATCAGTCCAGATATCACTATCTGTAGATAAGACCAGTCCTCCCAGTCCTGTCACTGTTTCCAGGATACAGTTATTGCTGCCGCAGTGCACTTCTACTTCGTCACCCTCCTTAGCCATAGAATTGTTAACAGCAATAATGATAAATAAAAATAGTTTGTCCCACCTCTAAGAGGGATATAATATCTGACTGCTGTCCCTTCAGTTCTCTTAGTCTTCACTTTCAATAGTCTTCAGTAAGACAGTTATGTGGGCTCACTGATTTCCAATCCCAGACACTGAATGTGGAGGATGACAGCTAAGAACATCAGGCAGGAGCCTCTTTTTCTCAAAAGGTAGAGCCCACCCTCTCCCAGCTCTTCTGACTTTTCATGCATACTCTGGCATGTTTTGTACCTCTACCACGCACTGGTGGAACAGGCCCCCACAAGACATGTAGTACAGATCTATGACCAGGAATAGTTTCAGCATAATGACTCTCTCACAGAATAAGAACAAAGTTTTCCAGTGATTAGTTATATTTTGGGTACCAAATTAGGGCTGCTCTGAAGTGAAAGAAAATCACATGCTTTGGGCAAGCAATATTACAAAAACCAAAAAAAAAAAAATCAGACTGTTCCAAAGAATCTTAATTTAGGTCATTGAACTAAAGCAACCAAATTCTGAAGTTGTTTTGGAAAATTTTGACCTGGTATTCAGTGTCCCATTAGCAGGACTGCACACCAGACCCCTTTAGCTTCTTTCATTGCCCACTCCTGCACAGCCTCAGATCAAGACGAAATCTGGTAAGACACAAGAGATGAAAGGAGAACACAGACCTTGCTTCAGCCATTGCACTCAGGGGCCAAAGCCTGCCCTTTCCAGTACTTACAAACCTCTCTGAGGGTGAACAGCAGCCACTGACACAACTGACCATCAGTCTCAACTCTAAAATAAGATATGATTGGAATTAGAATCCAGAGCAGAATTTCCTGCACAGGGATTGCATGCACTACACCTGTATTTTCAATGCTCTCAATTTCTTATTTCACAGAACTTTGTTTTATATATAAACAGACAAATAAACTACAAAGACTTAATATGGATACACAAGAGACCAGTATTTCAAATTGTTTGAACAACTATGAAAAAGATGGGATTTTCATTTTCGGTTTGCTGATAACTCAGTAACATAAATAGACACTTCTGCCTCTTCTTGTAGACACCTTCCAGGAAAAAAAGAATCCTGTGGGTGAGCTTTCTAGCAATAAACACCTATAGGTCACTATTCTACTATGAATCTAGTATAAACTAGTCAATAAGAAGGATTCTGTTTATGAATTATAACTTATTTCAGTCTGAGGCTGCAAGAGTAACTACCACTTAGGAAGCAGGCAAAGCCTATCAAAGAAGAAATGTACTAAGGGCACAGAGAGAGCTTTCAACTATAAAGAAATCATTTACAGTTCTGCAAAAATAAACACTCAGAGAGCAACTCTGAGTCTGGTGGAGCTCATCAGGTACCTGAGAGACACTCACTATAAAAGATTTACTTTCTCCTGTTGGAAGATGCCAGACTACTCCCCTGGGGCTGTTGATGGTTGGATATTGATTTATGCACTCTGGATTCTCAAAAGGCATCTATGGCATGCACTTTTAAACTGTGAAAATACCTTTTCCTAGAGGCCATTTCTTGACCACTCCCTTCCACTCTGTTAGATTTCTGAAACAATTAAGGGAGGACTTTCCTGGCACTGTGGTGTCCTACAGCCTCAGTTCTGGGAGGCCAAAGCATATGGGTGCATGAACTGCTGTCTGAGACCTTAAAAAAAGTCAGAAAGATTCACTCCTGACTAATAGTGAAAACCTTGTTTCCCAGACATATAAGCAAATGGTGATCTTGGCTGGTGAGAAGCTGGACACATCCTGAGTGTATCCTGGACTGCACCCAAAGCAGGGTGACCAACAGATCAAGGGAAGAGATTCCGCCCCTCTACTCTGCTCTGGTGAGACCCCAGCTGGAGTGCAGCATCCAGCTCTGGGACCCCAGCATAAGAGGGATGTGGATCTGCTGAATGCAGGTGATCAGAGGGCTGGAGTACTTCTCCTGTGAAAACAGGCTCAGAAAGCTGGAGTTGCTCAGTCTGGATAAGAGAAGGCTCTGTGGAGATCTTAATGCAGCCTTTCAGTACCTAAAGGGGCCTGGTGAGAAAGATGTGGACAGACTTCTTTTAGCAGGGCCTGTAGATGTAGGACAAGGGTTTTAAACTCAAAGAAAGTAGATTTAATCTACATCTAAAGAAGCCATTTTTTACAATGAGGGTTGTGAAATACTAGAGGAGATGGCCAAGAAAAACTGTGGATGCCTCATCCCTGGAAACATTCAAGACAACGTTGGACGCTGACTGAGCAACCTGATCTAGGGGCAGCTAGACTGCTCATTGCAGGGGTGTTGGACTAGATGGCCTTTAAAGGTCTCTTCCAACCCAAACTATTCTATAATTCTATGATCTCTACAAAAACGAGATCTATAGATGGGTATAAAAAATAAGACATCAAGTCAAATTAAAATACTTGTGTCATTCAATACAATCTAATCTCACTGTTCCTCAGTGTTCAGTGGAATGCACCTGTTCACATATTTGAAATCTTCAGCATAGGAAATTAGTGATGAAAAAAGAATGATTAATAACACAGTAGTGATTATTTTTTAGGTAGTTTACTTTCTTAGGTATCAAATTAATTAAAAGCTGAGGCTTGTAATAAATTATTTCCTGAAATGTACAAGGATTTCTTTTCCCACCACTTCCTCAGGATTTTTAAATTTTAGTCTTTAAACCATAACTTCACAGAATACTCTGAACTGGAAGGGACCCACAAAGATCACTGAGTCCAGCTCTTGGGTGAATGGCCCATATGGAGATCAAATGCACAACATTTGGTGTTGGTGTTTTTAGCACCACATTCTAACCAACTGAGCTAATCTAAGTTCATTTATGACTAGTTTTAGCCTTTGTAGCTAAGATCTGACTAAGTCCTTCAATCTGGTGGAATGTAGAAACCCAATCTTTTAGAGAATGACAATCTTGAAGCAGAATAATTATATCCTCTCATGGTGGTGCTTAATGCCACTGAACTATCAAGTCAAAAGAAAGAAGAGAAAAAGTAGATTTTTAGTCTCTCCACTGAACAGAGCATGTGGTGGATAGAGAGTCAAATTTATCTAAGTTAACACAGCAAACTCCAAGATGATAAATCATCATTGAGAATTTACTCTTTTGGAATATGATTCTATGAATATATTTAACCTGATTTTCTAAAGAAATAATTACGCTATGTGAGCATTCAGGCCTGTGTCTCCTTCAGCTGTAGTGAGACAATAGGCAATTGCAATGAAATTGGAAAAAGTGAGGAGGAAACAAAACAACAAGTTGCTAAAAACTGTGTAAAACTATATGGTTCATTAAAAAACAGGGACATCCTGCAGTGTAACCTGAATTGTTATGATGGGCCAGAAAATTCACAGGAGTATAAAAGAAAAAGAGATGCTTCATGCAGGTCTCAACCTTGGGAAAATTTTCAGTTAGAGCTCGACCTGTTCAGATACCAAGGTCATTTAATCTCAGGATGCAAATGCACAGGGTACTAGATGTCTTTAATTCCAGTGTTGATAGAATTTAATTTTTCTGAACAATCTATTCCACAAAAACTAATATCACCCTCCTTTTATACAGACAGAGAATGAAAATACGTACTGAACATAAAAAGAATCTATAAAAAACAGCTTTACTAATCATAAATGTCCTCTTTTTGTCTAAAAAGCAGGCAAGGTTAGATGAGCAAAAAGGTTCTGAGATCTGAAGTCAGATGCTGAACTCAGCATGAATCCAATATCAATCATTGAGTGACCCAGTGTCTTTCTTAACTTTTCTTCAGGGTAAGTAGTTATATTGCCTGATATTCCAACCTCTATTAAAATATTTTCTTCAGTATCTGTCTCGGAGCACAGCACTTGTACCAAGGATTCAATCAATTAAAACTTTCCTCCAGCTTAGGGAAGTTGGTTAGGCTTTGTACCAGAGACTTTGCTTATCTCTTACACTGACCACTGATCTACAAATGCAAATCAGTCCCTTGATAGCACTGGCTAGGGTTTTTCCAAGTCCATCAATAATGGAAGACTAACATCACTGCACTAATATGAATCATTTTATGTAGAGTTTCCTTTTTAAAATTTCTTTAATATTCAAGCCTGAGTGAGGTAATATTTTGGAGAATTTTGGAGAATTGTGTCTGACTGTGCATTTGGGCATTGTAGTTTTTTATGAATCACAAAGTTTTAGTCTACACCTGGATCTGTCTTTTATGGTGGTAAATTAGCAGAGAATCTCACATAAATTTCTGAGGTATCTAAAGTAATTTAAACTGTCTTTTTTTTTTTCTTTTTAACTTAAGAAAATTTGTTTGATTTTTCTTAACTCTGTAACTGTTATTCAAGTGTGTTTTTAGGAGAGCTCTAAATCATTTAACAGTGAGCTCAGAGATTGGTGAAGGTACCTGATAAGTGGCTAGCACAACTGAAGAGTAAAAGGATAAGAGCACCCACTAAAGCAAGGGCTGACAGGGGTGCACTTAAAACTTCTTTAACTCCTGGAGCAGCACTGATCACAGTTTTAAGGTGGATCTGCCTCAAATTGTCTATGCCAGGTCTCACTGAAGCCTTTTAATCTCAAATCCCCATGCAGTTTTTAACTGCAAACTAGGGCACAACATTTTAAATAGAAACAACAGAATAACATTACTGCAAAGAGAAAAAAAAATATAATAGTTTTCTTCACAAGCACCCTGTACCTTGCGGTCAAATTCTTGGTACTCCAGCACAGTCTTGGGCAGCTTGGGGATGCTCAGAAAGCCCTGCTGAGCATGAGATCATTAGCAGGGTTTGCTCTTGGCATTTTTGGGACCCTGCTGATCTGCTCCCCAGCTCCACATTGGACACCTTCTCACAATATACACAAAGTAGTCTTATTTTTACTCCAAGAGATGGAGACATCTCTTCACCGTGGGGCAAAGTCAGTAACTCTCTTCAGGAATAGGTTCCCCCATGTCAACTATGGATGAAGGTGATCTCCCAATAATTAAATTAATGGTGTCTATAGAGACTGGGAAGTGCTCTGAAGTAGGCAATCCCATACCATCTTCCCTTTCATTCTATTATTAAAAAAAGCAGGTAAGAGCGCTAAAGCCCTTATATAACCTGAACCTTTTTTTTTTTTTTTTTTTTTACATTGTAAAATCCTTTAAATTATACTGACCATTTCAAAATGTGCAAAAATGTCATGAAGAAAATCTTTGATGGTTCTGGGGATGTGGAATTCTGTGACTTTAATAACTGGACTAAAATGTAAAGTTTATTACTAGCTGTTTGATATGGGCAAATTACATTTTTCTCTCTCAACAGCAGCAACCTTAATATATTTTGTAGCTTTGCCATTAAATACAGAGAGATGATTTCCCTCTAATTTCTAAAAGCAGTTCTGTGGAAGAAAATGGATAATCAACATGGAGAATGTCTTTTTTCCTGAAAACACTTTTAGTTTGACAAGAATGACAGCCATTTAAAGGCAATCACTTGTGTTTTATATCTCACACAAAAACTAGCAGACACAGTACCCTGCCTTTGAGACAAAACACTGATACACGAGACAGAACATATCAAGCAGCAGTAATCAGAAGCTGCAGATCCAGCATCATCAAGAAAACAACTGAAACATTGTCCATTAAGATCTGTATCTCTTCTTGCTATTGTTCGGCCCTTAACCGATATTACGCTGCACTGTGAATAACCAATTATCCGCATCTGACAGGTACAGGAGATGCAAATCACATTCGTTCTGCAGTGAGTGTGCTGATAACTTTCACGTCTGTTAAAAATAAAGTGCTTTTCCAAATATCACCCAGGAGGCATGTGCTCTGTTTTCTGTTCAGTGACCTTTGGAAACTCCAGTCCAATGAATAACTAGTGATGCGCGAGTAAGATGAGAGACAGTAGATAAAAAGTGCCTATAACCTTATATGTTATCTGTTATAAAGATGGCTAGGATAAAAAGATATATTGCTCTTTCATAATTTGCTTCAGAGAGCAAATCAATGAGAAGATAAACTTGTATGCCTTTAAGTTGAATGGTTGTGGAATTCATTATCCTGCACAACTAAAAATATAACATGCAGAAAAAGTGCAGTGAATGATATAATTTAAGTATCTAATTTAACGGCAATTTGCTACCTTACAGGAATTTGTTCATATGGCATCAGTCACATCTTGATAAATCTGGCCTTTCATTCAATCATTTTATGTAGAAAGAAGCTGAACTGTGCTTCAAGATGGAAGAACTTCATATTCCCAAGATGGTGCTAGAACACTGAAGGAATTCAGCAGTGACATTCTTGTATCCATTAGAAATATATGTATGCATTATGACACATTACAAAGCTTAGACTTCCTTTCTCATACTGCTTATGGCCTATTTGGCCTTGATCCGTGTCAAAGCCAGCACTGTAAGGACAACAGTTATGTAACCAAAAGGCAAGGAAAAAAACTACCAAATCCAGGGAGACGTAGTGCAGCACATATCTCTGTGGTTTTGGTGCTACTTTCAAATCACAATACCAACAAAGCCTTCACTGCAAGCCCTGATTATAGCTCAGGTAATTCAGCCTTTGAGTAAACATGTATCTTACATGCAGATATAGCCTGTAGATTTTATGTAGCCACTTGAACATTAAAAAGCCTTTTGAAATTTTTCTTCTGTATTATAACACTACACATCCTCTGTCATGCATATATTCAAGGAAAACAAAGATTTTAAAAGGGAAAACATTCCACAGGACCAGGTGGCAAGCTAAAAAGGGAGTTACCAAGTCATAGAGGCTCTTCACAATAACCAAACACCCAAATGAACACTGACAGAGTCATGAAGAAGAAAAGCATCTTGAATACAAGTAGCCAAACCTGAAACTTAGGAGCATGAAAAACTTACTTGTTGTATCACTCACATTTTAGAAGTAACAGTGGACACCTTCATTCAAATTAGAAACAATTTTATTCTTAAGCAATTTCATCATTAATTCCTAATTATTTTTATTACACTTTTTTTTTTTCTGTAAGAGAGAATAAATCACACTTACCCTCTCCAAAGTAATTTCTTCAAATTCATATTCAATTTCTGTTCCATTGACCTAAAGAAAATAAAATCAGAAAATTCCTTAAGCTCACATGGAAGGTAACTTCATAGGCATACTGTGATATAGAGTGTTTGTGGACTTTGTGCAAATGTTTAAATAGTCTCCAAGGCAATAGTTTCAAGTCAGAATAGAAGACCTGCTTCTAATAGTCTCACAATGGAAGAAAAATTATTTATGAATTGTCTTACAAGCTCCAATTTACACTGCAATGTATAAACAGTCAGGAAATTCACAGCACTTATGCAAAAATCACTCACTGATACATACACTGAAATATATCTTGTTTACTATATTAACCTAGGGCAAGAACATGACAGAGGACCTTTGCGAATGGCAAAAAGGCACAGAATGTTAATGTAACTCAGACTGAGTCTCAGTGTCAAAATAAATTAAGCTACAAAATGTAGAGCACCAAAATGGATTGTGCTGGACAAGAAATCTATCAGCTGAAGACATGGCACTGATTTAAGCTGTATTCCGAAACCTTGTTCCTGTCTCACACGGATTTTTTTTGTCCCTCCAGGCAACTCACTTAACATACCCTCCTTCCTTTTCTCATTTCTTAAATGGGTAGAGCAGAGCATCTGAGAAAGCTACAAAGGCTCACTATATGGCAAGTAAACTGCAGAGCAATGAAAATACTTCTATCATTAAAATATCAGAAGAATTTCAAAGCATCACTTTGATACAACTAGTCAGCAATTTTTTGATTTGGCCAGAAAGTACTGATTAATTTTAAAAAAATTATATATGTTAATCATGCTATTTTAGTTTTTGTAATGATGGGATATGGAAAATAGCTTTGCTTTAGTGTTTTACTTAATTTATACTTAATGAAAAAAAATATTTTTCAAGATGTAAACTGAAGGAAAGCATTGGAACTGACTTCATCTTGGAGGAACAAATTTGTTATTTCTCAGAACAAGAACATTTATCACTCCTCTCCACTCCCAACTGCTAATTTTCTGTATTAGATTCCTAACTGCAATCATAAAACACTGTACATAAATCATTCTTTATCTAGTCAAGTACCTTTCAAATGTAATTATGTACTTCTCTTGTGTATATTATAACAAGGTACATGTATCTGCCAAACAAAAGCTTCCTAATAAATCCACCAACTATTTAATTTGTTTACAATTTAAGATCTGATAAACCATGAAATCAGTAATAGAAATACAATCCCCGGAATCTGTGTTGAAAAAGAGAGAGAGAGAAAAGTCCAAACAAATAACTCATGCTTAACAATTGCATGAAAACACAGCATCAATGAATAAAATATTTAATATATGGGGTTTTTTACTTAATTACAATTGGTTAATCACATCACACTACACTAAAACCAGAGATGAACAAAAAAATTTTACTACAGGATTTTGTCCTGTCCTATGTTATCACTTTAATGCTTTCTGCACAGATCCTTTTATTAACAGAGGCAACTTACTAGGTATGAACATCCTTACAGCTATTCCATTTTTTGTCCTTTCTTGGCTAATGATAATGAAATCAAAGCTATCTGTAAGTCTCTATTTTCATGAACTTGTCTTTCATCTTAGGTTGGTGGATAGCTCTGATCTATGTCTTCAATTCCTCAGTCTTGCTCTATAAAGCTGTCTTTGCTTCACTGCTTATAATCGCTTTTCCTTTGCATTAAAAACTCGTTAATGCAGCAAAATGGGAAAAAGAGGGATATGAGAAGTGAGCAACCTCTGTGGAAAGATGAAAGGAGAAAACACAAGCTGAATACTCAGTTTGCATTTGCACACAAACGATATCTTGCTTATGACCATTGGAGGGGTTTCTATTATCATCCACAGTGGCGATTCTGAAAATGCCTTCAATTCAAATTGAAATTAATTGCAGCAGAGACCCATTATCAAGCTCCATAGCAGCAGGGGTGATATGAATTAAAAAGCTGATCTTGATCCAGCTCCTTTTGTTAATTAAACATACATGTCTGCATATGCTGTTCACTGCCCTTTTTGTTTTTCTGGTTGCTCAGCAAACCAATGCAGTTATTTCGTAAAGGTTCTAATAAGATTCTGTACCCACCTGAGGCAGGTGGAATGATGTTGTGTGCAGCAACATTCATTGCTAGCACCATTTTACTTCTTATTTAGACTCTCTGGCTGCACCTACACTGCTAAATTATAGCCAGTTTTCAGCCAAGTCTCAGTGCTTAGGGCTGTTTCTGTCTGGAGCCTGCTGGAAGCAAATAGCCAAGGAGTGAGCCAACAGTTAAGCAGGAAGAGAATCATGGCTCCAGTACTGGAACTGGCTTGTTGGTGCTCCCATTTAGCAGCATATGGACATACCCTCTGTTTTTGTACATTTTAACTTGACAGTATCTGGCCTGTCAAAGAACCTAAATAAGCTGCCTGAACTGACAACTTCCATTTCTTGCAAGTAGTGGCAACCTATTCTTGTGACTCTCTTTGCATAAATTTTCTGATCCTGCTTTTGTATCAGATTGCAGCAAGAACACATAGCAAAATTTACTACAGTCTGAATTATTTTAAATAACTATGAAAAATTGCAAACGCTTTCATACAGTTTTTTCTTCTCCACAATCAAAGAAATCATCAGCATTTTCCAGTCGGTTGGGGAAAAAATCTTTCTCAGCTTCCATTACTGCAAACTTGTTATGACAGGTATTTTTAATCTCAAGCGAAATTTACATTTATAATGCTGCAATGTGAGGTAGTCATCTAACTCTATACTCAAGTGAGAAAAAACAGGCACGTGAAGGTCTTAATTCATTTCACCCTCCGCTAGAAATCTCAGGTAGGTGAGACGATTTGTGCCCTGAGGTTTTCTTTCACTATGTACAGAGTGAAAAAACGATGTGTGAAGTTTGGTGAGCACTTGCCTTAAGTCTGTTTTCTCTGCATCTCTCCTGGCTATAGCCTGGTAACAAATTTCTGCTTAAGGGATGCCATATGTCTTTCACAATTATGCACCACTGAAAGGCCGGATCTCCGGTTTAGCAGCTTTTCCGATTGCTTTTTCGGGCTTGTCTGCACCTGTAACTGGCAGCACATGCCCAGAATGATATCCAGCACCTGCTCCCACAAGCCCAAACAGTCAGGATATCCACAAGGAACAACTCAATCTTTCCCCTTCTCCAAAAGCCAAGAAACGCTGCTGTTGGCTTCCATCTCTGATTCGGGACACTGCTGTGCACTCATCTGAGAAAGATGCTCCACAGCACCTGTGACAGTAAGGGGTCACAGGACTGCAGCAGGAGTGATAAGGGGTGCACAAGATGAGCTCCTTCCACGGGAGGACACAACCAACTGCATCCCTTCTTCAGGGCACTGGAACCAACATGTGTCTCACCCATGGAATCAAGGAACTTCTATTTCTGGCACAAGAAAAAAGATAACTACTGACCGGGACAAAATGTCGAAGTGCTACATGGGAGCGGATCCACATTAAATCTGTAGATAATTTTGAGGGCCTCTGTTGCAATGGCAAACATACACTTGCAATGCAAGAAGGTTCTCAGCCTCCTGACCTTACTTAAGTTCATGATCCAGAGCATGATGAATGCAAGGCCCTTCTAGAATAAGTTACCATTATTTAATTACATCCCAGTGTTTAAAAGAACCCCTTCAAAAGGCCAGGTAACAGTTGCCTTTCATTCACCTGTTATTCTAGAGGACTCTTCAACACATTTGACAAGATAATGCCTTTAAGAAAGACAGATGTAATGTATGGTAACTATCTAGACAACACCATTCAAGAGAGATGTCCTCTCATCGCTATTAAAGTTCACTTATCTTCCTAGAAAGAACCAGTCACCTTCAAATGTCTCTTACTTTCACGACAGTGAGAAATAAGAAACAGGTAAAGAGAGGTTTTTATATAAAATTTTGTGGAAAATCTGAAATAAAGTCCAGCACACAGAATGCCAAAGTAAGGACCTGACAAACTCAGATTTGTTTGTTCCTTTATGTGAAGACTCATACTTTCCAGGAAGTTTCTCTCCTTTACTGCAGTTTAAGGGTGACAACAGCAGCTGAAGTAGTCCCTTACTGAAAATCAGCTCTACAGATTATGCTAGATTCCAAAAATCCTTGAGAGAAACATTTTGTTGGGTTTTTCATTTTCTGCCACATACTCTACCACTTTATTAACACTTTTTAAGATATTTTTACTCACAATAATAATAGTAATTTGCTACTTTTATTTTACTTCTGCAATTATTTGATTTGATTGACTTGTTTACACTTGAAAAGTAAACATTGCATAATTCTTTCTTGCTATACTTCTACCCTACTACAACTTTATCCACCCACTCAATAAGGTATATATTTCATCATATGAATTTTAATGATAAGAACTGTATGACAGCGGCGACAACATAATCAGAACATGTACAATTCATACAACTGCAGTATTTCAAAGCCCCTGTACCTATCCTTTCTAATAAAAAATGTCATTAGAGCTGTTTGTTATGAGAAGTGTGATTTTCAAGAAGAGATTCTTTTGCCTAAAAATTACTTCTGTAAACTTTTATTACAAGAAAAACTAATTTTAATCATATCTAATTGGATATTGTTCTTCAGACAACTGAAAGAAAGAAGACTGCTGCTTCTACTTCTCTTATGCACAGGAAAATAACTACCCTAACACTGATTTTCATTCAATATGCAAATTTTTATTCCTTTGGCTGAGTTGTCTCATCACCCAAACTTCAGCAGAATATAAGTTTGACAAATTCTTGTTGTACAAGTAACCTCAGGATACATTTGTCCTTTAAAAATTTCCAGTTGGCTGTTTAATTAAGATGGTCACAGAATCAGAGAATCATAGAATGGTTTGGTTTGGAAGGGACCTTAAAGATACCTATTTTCAAACCCCCTGCCAGGGGAAGGGACATCTTCCACCAGACCATATTATTTTACATTTCAGAAACAGCAAACCCATTTGGGTATCTAACAGTATAAGATTTGAACAGCCTTTCACAATTTCTGTTTTGTCAGCAAAACTAAGGAGTGATCCTTATTTAGCCCTTTGACAACCCCAGATTTGGGTTATTTCTTTATTAATTGTCAAATGAAAGCTGCTGGTGTTCTTTTGATACTGCTTTTCAAAATTATTACAGGTTTCCTCTCTTATTGCACATAAATAAAAATACAGAAAACACTCTCCTGATTTCTGATTTCAAATGTGATGACTTTGTGTTTTCAAACTGCCCTAAAAGGCTGTCAGAAAGTTTTTCATGCTAGTCTTTATCTAAGTGAGTAAGTGCATTTTATGGACTATTTACGTGAGATATCCACATCTATTTTTAATTATGGTGCATAATTAAGCCCATTTCCTTTTCTTTATCCATGCTTCCTTTAGGAAGCAAGAACAGTAAGTTAAGTTTTTTGAACCAAAATTTACCATAATCTAAAATTTTCATGTCATAATACAACTACTCTGGTGTGAAGAATGAAGAACAAAAGCCCAAATGGTTTTCAAAGAAATTTATACTTTATCAGGAATAGGTATTTGTGGATCCTTCCACAGATGCCCAGGTATCACTTGACCACCAGTCACTACACCTTTAGGGAGGATATAACACACAATTAACAGAGCTCCAGGAAGACAGATCCAGCTTTTAGTTAACACCTGCAAAGATGTGCAGTCATGATCAACTTCACCCTGCTCAAAGTGTGCTATAGTTACTCATTCTTTCCTTCTTACATCCTTCAGGACTTAACTTAAAGTCAGCCTCTTTTTCAGTGATTGTCAGGATACTCACCCTTTCCTCTTTCTGCCTCTCTCATTGTTAACCTGGCTTTCCTTGCTTTCATTTCCTTGGAGAAAATACCCGTCTAGCAAGTAACCATTATCACTCTTCTCTGGTTGATTCCCAAATTGCAGTTTTACTTTACCCCAATTCTCCAAAATTGCTCAGAACAGTCATGTTTTCTTACCTGTTGTGAATCACCATCCCCCAGCTGTAATCACAACTTCTCACATCTCCAACTCAGCCTCCACTACACTTTCTGATTTTCATTCCTTTCAGGTTTTTTCATCCTTCTTATTACCTCCCATATTTGTTCTGTTTTCCCCTCACATACAGATGCGCACACACACACATATAAATTTAAACTTACTTTATCTAATCGTGCTTCATCCAAAACATTATTCATGATTACTTTTCTACCTTCTCATCTTTTCCAACTAAACTTTAAACGTAATCATCTCCCATGACTCCTACTAAGCAACTCATACACTCCGTGTTCCTTGATTCTTTTCACTAATGGTTCCCCTGCTTGACCATAGTTTCAAGACCTTCTCAAAATAAGGGATTCTTTTCTGGTTTCCCCTACTCTGCTCTCACTCCTCATAATCCTTTCTGCTATTCAGCAACAATTTAGATTCACTTTTTTTAGCTGTTTTGTCACCATAGATCTGACACTTTCTATGGTATGAATAACAAAAGTGTTGATGCCCTTCTCCAAGGTATTCTTATTATTTTATGAGGTATACAATGAGCCATCAATTTTCCTTTCACCTTCTCTTTGTTTTGTCCATATTCTGATGGAAGCATTATTGTAAGTGCAAGCACTTGATATAGCTAATGCAGACTCAACACAAACTTCCCAGTTTTATAAGCCTAATGCAGGAGCAGATAAAAGCAGAAATCATGCTTTCAAGTGAGGGTCACAGTAAATGGAAATGAAATTACATCTGTGTGTGAATTCTGTTAAGGCTAGCACTTCCAGCTTAAACAGAGTTAGTACCAACAACAGAAGAAGAGTGCACAGTTCAGCTTTGGTACTTAGAACCTTCTCCCTTATGCTAAGAGAAATTCATATGCCATCATATTACCTACCTAGAGGGTAGATATCAAAGTTAGGTGATCTAGGTTCTTGCGTTTTCTTACAGGTACTGGGGAGAGGAATCAAGGTGGTGGGGGGGTGATTTATGCCATGTGTCTTTGTCTTTGGATGGAATTGTTGTTTAAAGAACCTGCTTGTCCATTGACTATATAGACAAACTTTAGACTTCTAAGATTTGCATCCTAAAACCATTACGTCTTAAAAATATGCCAGGGAGCTTGGAACTAGGTGATCTTTAAGGTTCCTTTCAAACAGTTCTGATTCTATGAAAATTTCTTATTTTTTGTGTCCTAAACTTAGAATGTATAGCAGTGCGTAATTTTGAAACAGTACATTCCAGAGAACTGGATGCACCAATTTCTTTCTATAAAATCATATTCTTTCTTGTACAATTCAGGCCATTTACTATGCAGATTCAGAAGTACACAATCACTTTGCCTCTTATTTTCTTCTGTGCTTCTGCCATTGCTGACGTGGTAATATATGAGTCATCATAAATGCTCAGTTTTTTAGGTTCCTCTGCTCTATTTCAGACCTAGAAGAAAATCCATCAAACCTTTCATAAAATTTGAACAGTTCATGCATTTCTAGAAATTATTTTTCTGATGTAATCTATAATTCCATGCACAAGATATATAAAAACGGAAAATTGCTGTTGCTTGATTGACCATATTTCATCAACAAAGATTATAAAGCACTTATAATTTGGGTCTTAAAATGTAATTTTAATAGTGTTTAATATTTAATTTACATGATTTGATTTTAAAGGCTGGTAACTGTAAGAGTGTTTAGAAGGCAGAAAATATTACATGTGGGTTAGTTTAATTCATTTAAGCATGAGATAAAATTATCTCAGTTTTTGGGAGAAATCAGTAGCATACTAACTGGTAAAGTTTTAGGCAAAGAAATAAAAGCACTAATTAACTTCATTCCTTGGCATCCATGACTTGTTTATACAGCAACCCTATAATGAAATATACATAACAGACATAACAGGTATACGTCATTTCCTCCATAAATAAATATACAGCTGACATAATCTAATCTCTTACCATTTGCTAAATCAGAACATACTCTGACTTATCTTTTTGTGCCTAAAATTTTTTCCTAGAACCTTTGTTTAGCTTTGAGAGTTAATAGTCCTTGCAGTGCTCTTTCACCTTGTTGCCTATGGAAAAAATCACAATCCACGAATTCTCTCGGTTTCTTTTATCGTGTGTTAACTCTAGCAAAAGCACTGAAGGCTAAACTCTATTGTCTGTAGAACTGGTGTAATCCCACTGGTGTCACTAGGCTTGTGCTTGTGTAACTCAAGTCACATTTATTCATCTGTGGATGTACTTGCACCTGCAGGAGGGAGCAGCCCTGAAAAAGTGAAGAAAATTCCTGCACTAACAGTAAAAATGAGTAATAAGGAATATTCACACACGAAGTACATGTACATTTTTAAACAAATACGGATTCCACAGGACAAGCTTTTTATGTGTGACTCAGTTTTACAAGTGTCTTTATAGCAGCAGAAAGGTTTGCTATTTCTCTTAAAACCTTGGAAGTCTTTTTGGTGTATGTATGGGAACGGAGATACAGTGCTCTGCACTCTTCTACAGCTAAAAGCACAGCAGAACAGCTCCCTCCCAGCCAATTAATTTTGCTGCAGAAGAAAAAAAAAAAAGAAGATATTTTGAATGGCTGAGGCAAAATCAGTGATTTTCTGCTCCCCCTCCTAAGCCCAGGGAAAGAAAATTGACGTAACTGTTGTTCACAGGAATTAACAGCGTACACCCTGAGAAGCAGCTAATGCAGCCTGACTGATCATCACTAGTCCCAGTCTAAGCCAAGTCAATATTCAGCAAACTGTTCCCCATGCTCCTCTCAACCTTTCTTGCTAGAAAAAACTGGTTTGCATCAGTTTGAGAGAATTTGAGTTTTCCACAAAAGTTTTTTCAACTTAAATTGAAGGAGAAAGGAAAATATCACTTCCATCCACCGTCAATCAATCTGACTTCTAACACAATAATGATATCTTGAACTTGAAAGTTACTCTGAAAATAGTTTTTATGCATTGCCTTGGTATTCCAAAAAAATTTATTATTTTTAAGATTACCTATTAACATACAGCAGCAGAGATGAGAAAAGCTTTACTAAAGAACTGAGGAAAAAGCCAAAAGAAAGCTTGAGAAAAATCCTGGCACATAATCCTCTTTAAAACAAGCACAAAAATGTTGCAGTGCTCGCTTGCTTTAAGTAAGCAGGGATGAAAAAACCTATGGTACAAGAAATATTCTAAGAATATTTTTACTACACTAAAATGCACAACTGCAACACAGAAGTACTCTGAAAATGTTTAATGTCATGCAATACTACTTTAAAATGTCAAGTATTTCATCATCTCTTTCCAGAAGTAGACCATATTTTACCAGTTATATGAAGTACCTTTATTAAATTCTCCCTAGGTTTCCTGACATAATGAAACCTGTAATTTCCACATCAAGGCAAAACTACTTGGCAGCAGAGATGTGGAAAGTACTCTGGTTCTTATCTCAACAATACGCAGTGAAGTTAGTGGCTGGTGACCATCATAGCTAGATTTGTGTACCAGTCTTCTCCTGAACATCAAATTCTGCAGTATGGCCAAGGCCAACAAGGCCACTGACCACATATTTTACTTGCCATTACTACACTGGACATGTGCCAGCATGTCTGCTCCACAGACAAGTTATTTTTCAGGGTTAAATTTACTTTTACTTCATCCTGGGTTCATCACAGGAGCCATCAGCCCATCAAAGGTGAGCACACACACATGCACACAAGCAGAGAGGTACAATGACAGGTGGAAGAACCCATCTGTCAGAGACCCTTCCTCTCCCAGGGAAGTCCCAGCCCCTGGCTCAGGGTGACACCAGTGCTGTGGGTCAGCTGGGGAGCACCTTGTGCTGGGGAGGGCATCACTGCCTGTGGGGCTGGGACACCTGTAGGATGCAGGGAAAGAGAATCCTGACAGTGCAACAAGACTTAGGAGATTTTTAGGTGAGGAATAAAAGGTGTGGAAAAGGGAAGGATAGAAGTGGTTTAGAAGTGGAGAGGAAGAAGTACAGGAAATCAGAGGGGTAAGAGGATAAAGGGGGCCAGTCACATGTAGGCAAGGCTGGTCAGTTCATTTCCTTGTCTGACCCCTGTGCCTGCTGAACATCTTCTGTCACGTCTTCTATTAAACTCCATTTCTACCTATTTTCTTGGGTAAGGGGTTCTGTGTTCTCTGTGTGTGCATGTCTGCATGCAGTGCTGTGTGGTACCAGTAGCTGGAGTGCATGAGGGTGCCTGTAGCAGTGGGTGATTGTCAGCAAACATCAAGCTGGGCTAGCTGGGGAGCAGGAGAAACAGTCAGAAATCTGAGGTGTGTATGTGTAACTGGAAGGAAGACAAGGGAAGAAGTTGTCTACTGAAGGGGCAAGGGATCCAAGGCAACTGCCCAGGAGACTTTAGGATCCAGGGGTTGACTGAGACCCATTTGTATGTGTGTGTTTTACTGTGCAGGAGTAAGGGCAAGGATCCGGGGCCAGCTACTGGATGGCCTGTGTGTCTCGGCTCAGGAAGGATCACAGTCCCACAGGGTGTGTGTATTGCTGGCTTGTGCAAAGGAGCCTGTACCAGCAGCTGGACAGGGGCTGCAGCGTTACAGTGTGCCAGCATCTGGGGCAGCAAGCATCTCTCCTGAGCTGACCCAGTGTCTAAACCCAGCCCCTGGCAGTTTTCACACCATCCAGGTGAAGATGTGAGGACACACAGGGAGGTGAGGCACCGGTGGTGCTTTGCACTGTGCTGCTCTGCTCAGATGTGTGTCCACCTGAATGGCTCCTGTTTGTCTGTAGGCTCACTGGGAATACAGGGCCAACCTTGCTGCTGGTTGAGCACACTGACATGGAGTCCCAACAGCCTTGCTCCCATCAGGCTACCAAATTTAGCAACCCCCTAACATCTCGCAGTAATTCACGCACAGGTACTGCAAACACAGCATTTTTTGTTATCCCAGACTACAACTCGATGCAATGCTAAACCAAGAAAACACTCTTTGCAGACTCGTGTTCCTTGCTGTGTATCTCCTATTTTCACCCAAGCAGAAAGATGAAAAATGTGACAGGAAAAGCTATTCTTGCAATCTTTTTGAATTATTCTTCACTAAAAAACAGCAGGGAAAGAACAATGCCTAGAAAAAATATCTGGAAATAAGAAACTGTGCTCAAAGTCCAAATGACAGTGGACTTTATACAATATTAAAACTTCAGTAAAGCAGGGAAACGTCTAAAAAATATAAACGAACTTGATTTTAGCTACAGCCAAAAATCAAAAATATGTGGAATTCAAAACTGGGGATAAAGTCAAGTATAATTTATTTTCCTTCAATAGATCTGCATAAAGAGACAAAGTTAATTGAGATGTGATTGAAACAGGGATGCCCAGTTCTGACCAACCTGTCATATTGATGATATCAGTCTTTCTCAGACATGAGGATGGCTCCTTGAGATTGCTCTTTATTTTGAAAGAGAGATGAACACCTTTCAACAACGTCAAGATATATGGAAAAAAGTTTCACAAACTAGAACATATTTGTGTCCTTCTGCATGAAATTCAAATTCTTGGAGAATGAAAGAAGAACACTTCTCTGACATATTTACAAAGCAACTTCAAAGTAATACACAGTGCTTCTAAAAAGAAATTAAACAGTATTGAAAGCACCAGCTACAATACACACTTCTCCTCTAGGGAAAGACCAAGAGGTCATAAGGACAGTTGAGTATTTTTACTATTTTCAGAATAAGAAAGAGCACTACTAAGATACCAGGTACTTGCTTCTACTAAAGAGAAAGACTATGGTGAAATCAGAGTAATTAATCAACCTTGCACTGTGCACATTATTTGAAAAATTAGTATAGCTCAATAGTTTCAAGATAAACCCATAGTGTGCTATGCTCACTTTTCCATCACCTTTGCAAAGTCTAAGTCCTGAATTTGGACATTAGACAAGACTAATTTTGTTATGACCACACTAATTCTCACTTAAGCTCTGCAAAGAATAAAACAATCACACTTGCCAATATTCAGTAAAGTGTTTCTGCCTAGCAAACATAAAACATAATGTGCTCAGCACAAATAACTTATGACTAAAAAGAATCCAGAATTTTAAACTGTTTTCATCTTTATGCAGAACAATTTACAGACACAAATTACTCAACAGCTGATTGATTATGTTAATGTAAGATACAAAAGAAATGCACTTCAGTTATCATTTCTCTTTACTAATAATCTCAACAAAGTGAAAATATATCTCCTATAAGAATCTTTATTTTCTATTACCTTCAAACTAAGTCAACCTGTTATAGAAAATTATGAGGGTGACAATTGCTAAGATCAGGAAAACAAATATTATCTGTGGCATATTTGGGTTTTCTACTCTATGCTAGGTCATGTAAACACTCATTAAAAATGTAATTTACAATTAAGTTTGCATGGGATTTTATTCTGTAATATGTGGATGAGAATGAGTCATATTCCCAAACAGTCTACACTCCCAACTTGCAACAGCAGGGACTTTGGAATATTTGCTGAAACTGCTGAAGACCTGTCAGTTTTACAGCATGGAGCAGCTAATCCCTGGCTAACAATGGGGGGAAACAAGAGCATTTAAATGGCTAATTTTGCGATTTTATTAAAAGAATGGTGTTCCATTGAGATCTTTTTTACTGCTGTACGGAATGAGTAAGAACACACTAAGCTATTCTAAAATTTTTAAATATTACCATAAATAATATGAAAAAATGCTCCTAAGAAAAACAGTGGATAATGTTAAGAGCAATACATAAAAGATCACAAGAGGAGGGTATATTTTCCATCCATTGTTATTACTGATGTTGCATTATGTGCTGCCAGCATAAAAACCTCACCTTGGCTGAACTTTAACAGGTAGCTTGCAAAGTAAAATATCAAACAATTCTAGTCATAAAATAGTAAATATTTTTAAAATTACAAAGAAGAGTTCTTGTAAAATAAATTTCAGACATACTTCATCTTAAATGAGTGAAAAACTATTGTAATCAAGCCATCATATGTCCAGTAAGACATGAAAGCAATATTTTTCTTTTCCACTTTTCATCAAAATAAGCTTTCTCTTCAATTCAGAGCAGTTATTTTCTCTTCTTAGATTATCCAAGGTCAAAAGAACACATCTGTTTCTGACAGCAATTAATCTGCAATCCTCCGAAATGAAGTCATAAGAAAAAGGAAAGCTTTCTTCCTTTTCTATAATTAAAACTATTTAGATGATGACATCTGTGCTAGCTCTTCTATCATTTTTTTCAGAACAGCTTTCTGTTAAGTTCTACACCTTTCTAATACAGTGAATACTGACCAATACAAGTCCCATTGTCTTGAATCACAAAAAAACCTAAGTCTATAGGTAAGTAGTTACTCACCCGTACTCTTTATGCTGTTTCCCATTTCACTTCTGAACTGTAACTTCATGACAAAATAATTCAAAATAAAGCTATTGCTATGGAAAATTAGCCTTGTGTATTTGAAGAGCTTCACTAAGTGTTTTATGCAAAAAGAAAATGAGTTTGGTGGTTTAAGACCATGAATTGTACTATAAAACCATATTTTTAAGAGGTCACGTTAGCCACTGGACCGTTGCAAACCTACCAACCCAACCAACTTTTGCCTACTGTGACACTATCCAGAAAGGTTAGCTGTGGTAGTTTAATATATAAAGAATTATACAAGAGCAAAAGCTAATTCAAGGCTAGGCAGAGAATAACAAAATGAAATTCAAATGACATTTAATTTAGGTCAGGTCAGGCCATGTAATTCTAGGCTGCCTCAGATTCCCAAATGCTTCAAACACCTTTAACAGGCATATGTTGCATTCTGCAGCAAGTGCCAGCATCACAGGCAAATTAAAAATTAAGTATAGGTGCGTGTGGAGGAGGGGGATGTACACACCCACACACCCTCATATGTATGTACTATATATGACTTTTCTCAATATGAGGAAAACTCCTGACAGAGCAAGGCCTGGCTGGCTTCCCCCAGCAGAGGCAGTAGGGATAAGAGGGACTCAACAAGAACAGACTTTTCAAAAGCAAAGCACTGTACCTCTTTCAAAGGGCTTATTACATTGTGACCCGAAGGACCTTATAGTAGGTATCCATTAACTTGTTGGCAAGTTTAGTTTTTTGTCAAAAAGTCTGCTTCACAAACTTGAGAGTGTTAGAACTAAGATTGATAAATGCATGCCCATGATCTGGACTGAAATGCTAAAGCACTTGTACCCCAAGTACCCCAAACCCAAAAAGCATGAAGCGTCACACGCTCTCTGTGCTGTGTCCACCTGAAGCAGAGGGACTCAAATGAGTGTAGGATGTGATGCCTACAGTTCAATAAGCTCCTCTCTCCCAGTCTGCTAATTGCAACCTTTCAACAGAAAGAACTCCTTGATTGAATCCGAAGTCCAGCATTATTCACAGACAATTGAAAATAGACAGTATTATAATTTTGCAGAATAGAAGTGAGAAGGAATAATTAGATACGTGACTGAGGGATGCATTCACTTGTCGGATTGACAGGATGTTGATAATTCTACCTACATCCAGACACAATGAAGGCTTTTCGATTTTTTATGTAGTATGATATGTAGCACTCAAATATGCAAAGTAGCGTTCATTCCTAAAGAAAGCAAAAGAAATACCCTAAAATAATGAAATTGTTTTACTTGAAAGTAAAGCTTTTTCCCTGAATTAAAAATTATGTCTTTGATAAGGCTTAAATATTAAAAATGCATTCAGAATTTAAAAGCAGAACACATGGAAAACAATAACTTTTTTACTTCAGAATCACTTCGGCTCTTCTTTAAAAGATGTTTCTTTTTAAAATAGTGTATTTTAAAAGAAAAGGTTTAAAAAAAATTATTTTCAGTTAGAAAAACAGTGGGTATGAAATAGAGGCAAAATAAATCAAAAGATCCATTCTGCATTTTTGCTTTGGGTTCTCAACAGAAGCAGTGTATTTTTTATGCTGTCACACTAAAATTCATTTAGGTCATCAGACAGCAGAACGAAGACTTTTCTATTTTTGCTTGTTTAGGGTAGTTGTTTTATATTAGTTCATTAGTTTTGTATTCTGTACCACCATTTTTGCTAATCATCATAGAATATTTTATAAAGATTATTTAAATCAAGCCTGTCAATACTGCTATTATAAAAGAAAAATGTCTTATCCCATTGCAGGAACAATGACATGCAGAACACAGCAGTGTTTGCCAGGGCAAAAAACATTGTTGTAATACAACTCAAGGGCCAAAACAGAGAAGCCAAGCCAATGCAGCTTTTAAAGACTAGCACAGAGCTCTACCAGCTTCAGCTTTTCCACTGTAATGCACATTAATGACAGGCTGAAAGATGAGTTTAAATAATAAACAAAACTTCAGGTTAACAATCTAGAAAACATAAGTCATTAGAGATAATAAGGTGTATAATCTGACTTTCAAGACTATGATCAAACTAATTAAGAAAGAAGCAACAAATTTATTCTGAGAAGTCAATGGAAAAAATATATACATTTACATGATATTTTTATATATTTCAATATAATATTAATAGGAAATACAAACTCCCAAAGCTTCCTACTTTTGTAAAAATTCAGAACCTATCCTTTTAGACCAAAACTTCTTTTTAGTTTTCTATTACCACTGTCCTCAAAAATTTGCTTATCAGCCACAGTCATTGCTGTGATTTAATCCCAGCCAGCAGCCAAGCCCCCCACACAACTGCTCACTAACAGCAGGGTATGAGAGAGAATTGGAATGGTCAGGGTTGGAAAACGTGTGGGTTTGAGTTAGAGACAGTTAAATAGAGAAAGCAAAAGCCACGCACACAAGCAATGAAAAACAGGGAGTTAATTCACTGCTTCCCATGAGCGGGCAGGTGTTCAGCTGTCTCCAGGAGAGCCCCATCACGTGTAACAGTGACTTGAGAAGACACATCCCACTACTCTGAATGTCCCTTCCTCCTTCTTCCCCCCACTTTACACCCTGAGCATGATGTCACACCCTCTGGAACATCCCTTTGGTCAGCTGGGGTCATCTACCCTGGCTGTGTCTCCTCCCAACCTCCCATGCAACCTCAACTTCCACACCAGCATGGCAGTACAAAAAGCCAAAAAAGCTTTGGCTCTGTCTAAGCCCTGCTCAGCAATAACAGAGTCACCCCCACATTAGCAACCCTGTGTTCAGCACAAATCCAAAACTGCCTCATACCAGCCACTGTGAAGAAAGTTAACTCTACCCCATCCAAAACCAGCTCAGTAATATATGATATTTAATATTCATTATATAATTCATTATGTAAAGACATGTTTTATTGTAAAAATGTATAAGGCCACCTTCCTCCTCCAATTTACTTATCTAGGCCTATGATGCACCTACATTCCTATTATCCAATAAAGGCCTTTAGAGCACTGACTGTCTCTCAGAAATACACAAATTTGTCCCATTCTTTTTACAGACAGGATGTGGCAGCATGCTCCCATCCCCAGCCTTCCCTTTATATTCCATTATGGTATCCCTGCTCAAGTAATAACCGTAAGTGGTGGTCAGTCATGGATGTCTGGTCCTGATGGCAGAATCTGGCCCCAAATGGACTGAGAGGAGACAGATGAAAACATCATAGCCAAGAGCAACATCTGGGCAATACCCCCAGCTAACCAGAATGCTGGGTAATGTCCAACTCACGGCAAATTTGGAGGAAACTAGCATCTGTAGTCAGTATGCAAATATGACTGTGACACAATCATCTGACTCCATGAAGAGTGGACAGCCCAAGGCCTGTTGCACTCTCCTGAAAGGCAGTGGGCTGCACACCGGGATCTCCCCTTGAGTAGGAACACCTCTCAAGGTTACTCCTCAAGGTTGACAGATTCCTTACCACATCAGATCCTTGGTAAGTGAATTGGGAGTAAGCATACTGAAACTTGGCAATCTTTCAGAAAGGATGATTAAGCATTGGAATGGGCTGCCCAGGGAGGTGGTTGAGTCACTGTCCCTGGAGGTGTTTAGGAAAAGACTGGATGTGGCACTTAATGTCATGGTCTAGTTGACACTGTGGTTTGATCAAAGGTTGGACTTGATGATCTCAGAGGCCTTTTCCAACCTAAATGTTTCTGTGATTGTAAATATATAATCCTTTAGACATCAACCACTGGCCGAGGCTGTGTCTAAGTCTGGATCCAGCTGTGCCTAAACTCCCCTCTGAAAGGAAGTTTGGAACACAGTGGGGTTCTTTCTGAACCTCATGGCTCAATGAGAAGATCCCCCTGAAAATTCTGTCTGACTGTTATCTATGCAGTAAATGCTCAAGTACACCTGACCCTTAATTCTTGTTAAGCCAGTGCTGCATTTACCATTGAACTTCTCTTATATCAATAAAATACAGTTTGTTCTCACTTGAGAGTCAAGTGTGTGATTCCATCCACAACATCAGAACAGGAAGAATTTATTTTTTTTTCAGCTTTTGTTTAAGCTTTTATGTGCCTCCTTCTACCGTTCTAAATCCAGGTACACTAGCTGAATGGCAGAGAGGAAAGCTGAAAGTTTTCTTAAAATCCCCATTTTTTACCTCATCCTGGCCCCCACACTTCCCCGAACAGGAGGTGTCACAGGGCACTGCCCTACTCCAGGAGGGGCCGAGCTCACAGTGTCCCTAAGCTGGGATGCATCAAAACAGTTGCACAGCCCTCTCTGAAGCAAGTGTAAAACAATCCAAAGGTCTGATTACAGCTCATGAAAATATAACCCACACAGTTTAAAAATTACTTCTTCAGGACACAACTCAAATGTATCTTCACAGAAGTCAGTATAGATGGTATAGTTAGCAAATCAAACCAATAATAAAGTAACAATAACTCATAATAAAATAGTCATAAAATTAAAATAATAATAATTTGGAAGAAAAATGTGAAACTGCTGAAATATAAGGAATTCTTTGTGATTGAAAGGAGAATAGAGTACATATTCCTTAGATCTTATCGCTGTGACATGATGGGGGAGGAAGGGAACAACCACACTACCAGAGTGAACTTATGTTAATTTTTTTGTTAAGATGAAAAGAAAATAAAATTTCATTATAAGATAAATTGAAAGTCTCCCTTCAATTTCTAAAAGTCATTCAGCAAAGCCAGCCGTATAGCTACTTTTAACTGAACTGTGCAGCTTTTTGAAAATGCAAAAAAGAAAGAAATAAGGCCTATTCTGTGCAACAGAGAAAATGAGATGATTCATATATTATTAAATTAATGCTTCTCATTATGCAAAGAGATCTAAAATTTACAGCCAAAGAATAGAGAACAAACAAACTCCCACAAATGTTTAATTGTGCTTAAAATGCCACAGAATAATTTGTTTTGTACCATCTAAGCTTCCTATCAAATTTATTCCCATGTCCAAAGCTTGGTGAGCCAAAGTTTTCAAACCACTGAACCTAGGTAAAAACTTAATTAACTGTTTCTTTTTGTATTTGCTGCCGGCCCAAATTATAAGGAATAACACACACTATAATAGAATAAGGCCTTTTCTTTCATCTCATCTAAGAAAAGTGTACTGATGAAAACCAGTCCCACAAAGGATGATTTTTTTTCCAAACTACTGAGTTGAAAGGTCTGAAGAATGTCAACAGAAGAAAAATGTTTAATTAAGAGATTTTAAATCATTACAGCATGAATGAAACAAATCACTCAGTTTACCAGTTGTATACCAACTGTAAAAATGAAATGTCTTTCTAGTGGGACAGTGCAAAGATGACATGTGAACGTGCTTTGTGAATATGACCATGACTGTGAGGGGTCTCTCTCTAAAACACTCAGGAATTTCTGAAGGAAGATGGCAGAGAGAATGGGCAGAGCATGGGAAATGCATTAAGGGTACATCCCGTAAAACAAAACAATGACACAGGTTGTGCCAACAGCCTAACCAAATCATGAGATGTCTCCATCTGGCGTGTAATGACACCAAAAATAGCCTGACCTTATTTAGGGATCTATCAGGCTATCAGTTGTGGCTAGTAATGACAGGAAAAAAAAAAATCATTTTGATTCACCAAAATTTGAAAATGCATGCTTATACCAGTGTTTAAACTTGGAAATAATTTCTACATGGTATAAAATGGATTAACTGTTTTTTTAATGGTAAATACAATGGAAATAACAGTCATTTTAAAAAAATGAAAAATTATGTGTTATTTTACTTTTTCAAGCAGCACTTTCTGCAAACATATGAGTGGACAGCATTAACAAGCAGTCATGAAAAGTATCTTAGAAAAACCCAAGAATCAGAAATCAAAAACTAGTATGTCAAAAATTTTCTTTAGACATATCACCTGCTTATATATTTCCTTGCCTTTTAATTTTATTCAACAAGTTGATTTACAGATGGTGCTCAGATTGCGGAAGGTAAACTCAGTCAAAAGAATTCAAGGACAACCACCTAAGACTGGAAAAAGACAATTTGGAAAAAAAAGAATGTGAACTTTGGAAACATAACCCAATTAGTAGGATCTAAAAAATTTTTCTGGTTCTTCCCATCCAGTTTTCCTGGACTTCAAGTGTACCTGGACAATGGAAGCTGAGTATCAGGGACAAATAGCAGGAATCTAAGAACACTGCAGTCCCAAGGGACAAATAGCAGGAATCTAAGATCACTGCAGTCCCAAGGAACAGCACTTCTGGGTGTTTTAAATACTCTACAGTTCTGAGAGAGGATCAGCATCCTACAACAAGGCTACTTTTAGCTTTCAACAGAAAATATAATAATTTAACTTGGATTCTCTGATCCATAAAATAATTTGTTCTCACAGTGTTAGATGTTTATTTTATGGCAACTAAAAAACAACAGTGCCTTTCAGAAATGCTAATACTTAGCTAGTTAACTTTAAGGATACTTAAACATTCACCAAAGTTGTTCCTAGGCACTTACAGTCTTCCCCCAGGCATGTCTGGAAGTCCTAACAGTGCTGAAAATGCAGATGCTTGACACATGTTCAAGTTTCAAAATCATAATTAAATCTAGCTTTCTGTTATCTCTCTGAACTGACCTCATCCAGAGAAAAATATTTTAGGGCATAGCTGCTAAATCACATTTCTTGTAAAATAAATTATGTGATGATGGCTGCAGTATCATACACTTAACTCACTCCGTTTGGAAGATTTGTCCCTATATTTCCAAATATTTAAAAGAGAGACAAAACTCCCCTAACACCCCAAGATGTTATAGGCTGCTTTACAGGACCCACACAATAGTGTAGGCTATACTGGGTTTTGCTGGGATGGGGTTTATTCTCCACAGTAGCCTATGTGGAGCAGTAATTCAGTGTGTGGCTGAAACAATGTTGATAACATAGCAGTGTTTTAGCTATTGCTGGACAAAGCTTGCACAGCATCAAGGTTTTTTCTCCTTCCCCTTTTGCCCTTCCTGTCCCACTAGCAAGTTGGCTGGGGGTGGGTACAGGGTTTGGATAGGACCTAGCCAGGACAGCTGACTCCAAGTGACCAAAGGAATATTCCATATTACGTGGTGTTCTGCAATAAAAGCTCAGGTAAAGTAGGAGCAAGGGAGAACATTCATGGTTATGATATTTTTTTCTCAAATAACTGCTATACAAGGTGAAGCCTTGCTTTCCAGGAAAGCCTAAACATCTGCCCGCTCATGGGAAGTAGTGAATGAATTTCTTATTTTGCTTTACCTGCCCATGTAGCATTTGCTTTCCCTTTTTAACTCAGCTACCTTCATATACAACTCTGCTTTTGCAACTCCTATTTTCTTCCTGACCCATGGTAGAGAAGAGTGAGAAGAGTGGCTATTGGCCAGAGCCAATCCATGTGCTGTCACTAGATCTGTATCAGGAAGGATCCCTGGACCAGGAGCAGATGCACACACAAGCAAACATGGATCTAGCCTAGTGACTACAGCAACTCCCTTGCAGAGGAAATATAAAATGAAACCAAACTAAATTGAACTGAATTACTCCTGAGAGCAAGAAAGAAAACACAGGTCTCCCAGCCCACTCTCTCCAATATAAGGAAGTGGTCATTTGTTCACAGCTTGTTTTTGTGTCTCATTTTAGAGAATGTTCAAGCATACAAATCCTAAGCAGAAGGAAATGCCTATTTGTAAAGCAGAGACCCCAAGTTCTGTGGGGCAGTATGGTGGCCTGGACTCAGCAGACAGGTCAAGGTGAAGTTTTTCTTATTGTCTGTAAGTAAGTCAGTCCCTCTGTGGTGGTGCTGCTGTGTCCCGTATCTGAGAGAAATAACTCTTCCCAGGCTGGGAAGAGCAAGGTGATTAATTCAGAGTTGTTCTAAAGTAAGCACCTTGTGTTTATTTATCCAGTTCACATCGTGTGTTGGAGACCAAAACATCCCACAGGCACTCCTCAGCCTACTGTCACCATTTCTCTTGAATGTGTTTGGTCATTTGTTCTTTATTATTTAGGAGAAAAGACCTTTAGTATAAAAGTGGCATAAAAGTGTGTAAGTATTGATAGGATGTGTTAGGGGAATAAATCATATTGATTGAGCATCTTGTCGCTAGAGTAATTGCATCCGTATTTAGGAATTCTGACACCGTCTCTGCAGAGGATCCTGGGCACAGGTCCAGTGCTGAAAATGAGAACTGAGGCTCACAGTGTCCCTTTTGGAAAACTGAGAACACTAAGTGTAAAATGTCTCATCAAAATACAGGAGAAAAGCCAGACAGACCTATTGAAAGTGAGACCACAACAGATGGTTCTGATGTTAGGATGGAAAACTGAGACAGAAATGATAGGAAGCCTTTTAAAAAAGCTGAATGCAAATGAACAGAGAAATTCTATTTAACTTTTTCACCCTTCCCAGTAGTTCATATTTCCATCAAGGGACTTAATTGTCTTCTGCTTTACAGCACAATCATTCTTCTAAATTGCTCTTGGCTGTGATCTTTACCTGTGCTCTGCACCATAATTTCTAAGTTTTATGAATTATCAGTAACAAACTGGCCAGGACAACCCCTATTAAGCTTCCTGATCAACAGTCTTCTGAAAGACAGAACCCAGCAACATGATTGGTGTAGGAAGATAAATAATTAGGCTTATGCATTGGTATCATAAGAAACAGATGTGGACAAAACACGACAGATGAGAGACATTAATTAGGAGCTTTAAAAAGATAACGAAAATGATGCAAAAGGAAAGATTAGATACTGGCTGGCTAGCTTGGTGCTACTTGCTTTTCTTTCCTCCAGTCATTTAAGCCAGTTACTCTCTTTGTGCTGTGTTTCCTTTGTGTTTTTCTGCATCCTTTATCTTCAACTATAGTTGATTTTACAGTCTAAATGACAATAATATCAAATGCTTGTAGAAAACCAGATTTTTAAAAATCTAATAAAAACATGCATTCATTTTAGGATAATCTGTTTCCTAGAAGTCATAAAAAAAAAGAGACATAAACAGGAAAATATTAAGTCAATTAGTTTGAGCTGTTATTTATTGTAATTTCCATCTACCAAAGAAGTATAGACAGACAAATGAAGGGATATTGCACCATTTTAATATTAAGCTGTGCATCCAGGTATCTTTCTATTAAGCTAGCAGGGTGAGCATGGCTCTAAAAGGAAATATTCATGTCATTGTTAAGGATGACAGCCTTAATGAAATCACTTTTCTTTTTTTCAAAGAAAGGCTAGTTTCTGTAAACATAAACTACAAATTATGTGTATATAATGTGCTATGATTCACCTGAGTGCAATTATCATTCCCAATTTCTTTTTCTAGAAAAGAATTTACTGTGTAACTGAAAAAGAAATAATTAATTGTAAGATTTGTTTATAAAATAACTTCTATGTAGTACCAAACAGAATCTGTGTGAAAATGAACCAACTCTACATATTTATAAAGAAACTCCTTAATACTTACGTAAGGGATTGTGTCCAAGGTGTCTGTGTTGACAATTATAGGGGCAGGGCTTGCCTGAAAGAGAAAAAAAATACGAGAAAATAAATTTAAAGACCTGAAATTCATTAATATTGAAATACCCATAATGATACATTAAGAGTCAAAAGCCTGTCTTCCCACTGAATTCAAATTGTACAACAGTACATAACTGCATAACTGTGTGCTCAATCAACTGAGGATGAAGGAAATACATTCTCAGCCTCCAAACCACAGCTCACTGTTGTCTTTCAATTTCTTCAGGCTTTGGGCCACATCCTGAATATGTAATATCTAGTTCATTCTTTTAGTAGAACTGTAAGAAACCTGGTGTATTCAACTTACAATTAGGGGATGTTACAGTTGAGAGTTTCAGCCCCCCTACAAGTTCGCCTTTTCTGTTTGAATCACGATGATTAACTGATCTTTACAGAGAATAAACCTCAATATTTAATGCTTACACTACTTAGCACCTATGGCATAGGTAAGTGTATAAGCACATATATTATGATAGTTATGTCAAAAGTATATAACTGGCACAGTTCATATACACTCAGCTGAGGTTCAGATTGAAATACCCAGGCTGGGCAAAGCTGCCCAACCTGATCTTTAATTTCTTGATGAAGGTCATATCCAGGCTAGTTTCCAGCCACCTGATCATCTTCCTATTCTGGGATTCAGTGGTACTGACCCAATGCCAAGCTCTGATGTCACCCAGCTCATAAACTTGGCTCGGACTCTGGAGAAAACCAGAAAGTTGTGACAACATGTATGCCAGAGGCAAGCACCATCAGTAAAATGTCAAACTGAGGCAGGACTGCTGAGATGGGATAGTTAATAACTCAAGGACTCAGGAGAAGGATCAACATGTAGTCAGTGTAGCACAAAAAGTGATGGAAGGCAGCCTTTCTCAGCCCTACTAGTGGCTGCTTGGGCAGCAAAGACTCTAATGGCACTGCACTAATGCTTAGCACAGCAGCTCACTAGTTCTATTCATCTACACTGCATATTTGTCACTGAATGCCTGTCTGTACTTTAAACTCGTGCAGAGTGCAGGGTCTCTTTGTGCATGGTAGGCATGGACACGGCACTGCTGAAAACGCTGATCCTATCTCTGTTGTCAAATATTTACCGTGGGATTTCAAAACCTAAGTAACAACCCAAATTAAGAATGTGACATTAAGGCAACAATTCAAATAATGTAAGAATAACACAGTTTGGTGTTTTTTTTTTTTTCCCAGTTTTTGTGCAGACATTCAAAGATAATTCTGTGTTCAAAGAAATTTTATGTCACTGGATGAAAGCTACTGCTGATTAATGCCATTATTTCTATGCAACGGTGTAAGTCGTGAATTAAAATTAAATGCACGTAACTCGATGTGTGTGCATTTCATGGCGTGGACCAGTTGTCATGGTACGGTATAACTTGACATTAAAAGTCTTAGTATCCGAAAAGATATTGCGTGCCCCTACCCTCTTATTATCATTGTGTCCCAAAACACTGGACACACTGAAGTGATAGGTAAAAGCTGAAGGCCATATGATTATAATATTTTTAACTTTAGGCATATGGAATATGCCTATAATTGCATTATCATTGAAGGTTAAACAAATTATATCCTTTTTAGAATCACAGTTTTTACTTATATTAATATTTAGCTCAATGCACTTAAAAAGTGCTACCTTTACTACAGGAAGAATAAGCTTGGGAATTTTCTACAGTATTGATTTTATCTCCTTTTTTTTACCTACTGTGTTGGTCTATTACCAACTACAAACAAACTGCAATTTTCAGAATAAAAGCATCTTTTCACTGATTTAAAAAACAGTATCTACTAAAGTAACAAAAATCTTTCAGAAGTAATTTTCCAAAGCATTCTCCCAAATCACTTTAACCTACCGAGGAAAAAGCCTTTTATCTATATCAGATTTTCCTGAAGTAAAGCCAAAGAAATCAGAAATTAGTAAATGTGGGGACACTTGGGACTGGACAGAGCACTCCTGGTGCAGTCTGTGAGGGGATGAGACGTTCCTCACGCTGCTGCCCGGGCTGATAGTGCAGCCCAGTTTGCCATTTGCCTTCACCGCTGCAATGGCACACTCACGCACAACCTGTTTGCCTCACTACACAGCTGCAGTTTAGCCAGACTGTGCCTGGCTGGGACTGCTCCATGTTTTGTCCTGTCACAGGGAACTCCCGTATGTTTTCACTGAGCTTCATGAGGTTCCTCTCAGCCCATTTCTCCTGCTGCCTTCTGAGATTCCTCTGAAGAGCAGAGAACAGTCCAATGTGTCATCCGCTCTTCCCAGTCTGGTGTTATCTCAAACCTTGCTGACAGTGCTCTCTGTGCAATCATTCTGGTTATTAATGAAGGGGTTAAACAGCATTAGAACCTCTATCAACTCTGCATGGACACCACAAACAACTTGGCATCAGTAACTGAATTCCGAACTGCTGACCGCTACTCCTTGGGTCTGGTGGTCTAGCCAGTGTCCCACTCATCATCTAGTACATCCATCCACTTAGTTTCTCTCTCACTGAAGGAGCATTTGTGCTGAAAACCTTGCCAAAATCCAAGCAAATGACATCTACTGGTTTTCTCTCATCCACAGACCTAGTGGATTTCTCATCACAGAAAGATGTTAGGTTGGCAAGGTAAAATCTAAACATTTGTAAATTGACCTCTCTCTTTGTAATCATCTCCCTCTGTCCTTCATGATCCTTGACAAAATGTTCTGGAGGCCCAGAGAATGGACAGCCACCACGATGCTTCCATTTGTTAGCTTCCTACCTAATCCTGATCTCTGGGTTATCACCGGGTCCATCATCCCTTCCACAGCAAAAATGGAAGAGATGCTCCTTTGAATGATGTGATCCTTTCCTCACTAGCCCTCCTACAGAGCCTGTAAAGGATTAGTTTTCAAGCCAGTGTATCTCTCAGGGTGCATTCCAACACTGTGCTTACTGTATTCTTTACTGATTGGAAAAACTGAACTAAACTGTCAAACTGGTGACTTTCTGCAACTGGGGCATTTATCCTGTTCAGACACATGGGCATGAAAAAATTAACAGAGCAATAGTTTCAAATGGATATAGAGACTGTAAGCACTCGCTCACAACTAACATTATCAGTGCATTTTCCTTTTCTGTTCCTCCTGTTCATACCTGTGCATGTGATTCTCTGTGTGGGTATATGGGGGACTGTGTTTCTTGTTACGACTTTCTAGTTTTTTGAATTTTTTTTTCTTGTTTGCTTGGTTTTAGCTTTTGGAAAGGTTTTTTTGGTTGGGTTTTTTTAAATAGGAAATATGATTTAATGCAAACATTTTGCTTCTGTCTCTCTGATATAAGGTAATTTGAAGAACACCAAACTCCTGAGCTGCAAAATTGCATTAAAGTGCAGGAAATGGAGATTATTTCATTAGCTGGGCTCTGTTTGTAGGTCACGCTTCAAAGAAAAGTAGGAGACTTCAATCATGCAAAGTTGAGAAGACAGTTTGCAATCACTGGAGAGAAGCCTAAATATAGTGCTAACCATGCAGTACACAGTAGCATCAAAACAGTCCTGTAACCAAAGTGAAATAACTGAAAGGATAAGTCAAGATGTGATCAGTATCAACCAGGAGGCAGAGATTTCACCTTCCAGGATGATGTGTCTGTCTCTATGCTGACTTAAAAACATGTCACATGCACTGATTCACCAAATTCTCAGAAAAGATACTCAGGTATCTCTGTATTGCTAATGGAGAACATTGACAAATCTGTGAAACAGGATCCATCAACACTACTTCCAGCTGTGCATTAATTAACAGAGGTGTGCAAAACCACAAATCTAGATTCTCTGGAGAACCTCTGCCTACAGTGTCTTTGAGATAGCACTGCCTCTTATCTCTAAATTATATACCACACAGATGTATATGGTCTCTATCTGGGCTTAAGACTAGGTGAGAAGAAATCACTTTCTGGAAGATAATGACTTTATTCCTAACTCTGTGCTTTGGCCTGCTCCACGGTCTTGACCAAGACACTGAATTACGCTTTACCAAGTAAATTTCCATTTACCAGCCTTTCCGTGATGCAAAATAAAACCAAACCAATCACCAGAAGTGTGACTATTACTGAGTGTAGTGAATTGAGTGATCCTGTTGTCCCCATTCCTCACTCACTTCCCTTTCTGTCTCAATCCTTACCTATACATTAAGCATTATAATAAGCTGACAATGTACCGTGCAGCCTGACTTACAGCCCCTGCTCCCTGCATGGGCCTTTTTCCTGCCCTTGACTGGAAGCACTCCTTTCAGCTGAGCTTTGAAAAAGGCATCACACTGACAGCTGCAGTGACAGATTGGCATAGCTGAGACAAAACTTGAATAGCTTTGGGGAAAAAAAATAAAAATGGAAGATGTTTTTATTCTTCTTCTTAAAAGACTTGAGCATAACAGTCTTTGCTTCCACAAATATATACAAGATTGTTCTGCTTGCAGCAAGTCAGACAGTCTTGTTGCTTTTCTGCCAAAAGCACAACTTAGAAGCAAGATAGAGTAAAAGCACTTGAACACAGTAGAAACAGAACAAAAAGGCCCATGGTCTAGTTCATGAACTAGAACTCTGCTACCAGGCTCTCTACATGTGTATGACATGACTCATATGTCTCAGACAAGGTGAACTTCCCCTCTACCATGAGGGCTAGCACTATCCTGGTTGAATGGTTTTGGTCATATTACTCACAGTTTTAGAGACTATCCATATCATACGGAGTTGCTTCCTCCAGCATTCATAACTCCTTGTTTTAAATGTTCCTATTATGCAGTGCTGTATTCAAAACCAGACCACAAATCACAAGTGTAGGTATGTGGCAACTACTTTATAAACAATAAGCACAGCACATTACTTCTTAACAAGAAAACACAACTGAGTTTGTGATCATTTTGAAACTGCCCATATATGCTTGTTCCCAGCCACAAATTTGATTTCCTAGAATCAATAAGGTTGGTAATGACCTCTAAGATCAAGTTCAACCAATAATCCAGCACTGCCTGGTCCACCACTAAACCATGTCCCTAAGCACCCCACCTGCCTTGTTTCTGAAAAATTCCAGGTATGGTGATTCCACCACTTCCTTGGGCAGCCTGTTCAAAGGCTTGACCACCCTTTCAGTGAACACCTTTTTCTTAATATCCGATCTGAACCTTCACTTGTGCAACTTGAGGCTGTTAGAACCCTCTATTGCTTTTTTGTTAAGGAGTCACTGTCACTACCTACATTATTCCATTTAATTAAACTCAAAATAAGGAGGTGGCAAAATTGAGAGTAATACAAGAGTGTATTTATTACCATTTTAAAAGTAAGTTGAGTTGTCAGTGTCTTATTGCCATCTTGTGCAGACAATGAACGCTGGACTGTATATCAGAGTTAAGGGCTCATCTTTCCAGGCAGCCAGACTCTGAAACACTCTCTGGAATATACATCTGCAGTTTTATTTTACTTAAAAATGTTAGTATTTTGTGTCTTTATAATACCAAGTAGAGTAGTCCCTATATTTGAACATGAATAGGGCATGCTGCATTCCTCAGACATACAGTGTAGTGTCAGACTGCTTAAGGCCTTAAAAAAGTAACACTGAATTACTTTAAATTCATATTTTCAAGAGTTTCACAATTGCGAGAAACAGATTTACATTTACACACAATGGCAGGAAAGATGAAATGACAATTCAGATGTCAAAACAGTAATTCTCTGGCATGCTATGAGGCCTCAAGATCACAGAACACACAGAACCTTTTGTCATATTTACCAATGAATTACAAACTGTAAGACTAAGAAAGATAAAAAGTCATTTCATTGCTATTAATCAGAAAATGTAAAAGATAAAGAAGCTCTTTGAACATCTAAAGAATGACTTTGCAGCAAACAATCCTACCTCTGCTCTGAGACATAAAACAGAAGTCAAAAGTAGCTTTGCTTGCAAGCTGCAGCTGGCAAGAAGGGAAAAAAACGCCCCAAGAAATCCTCAAGACCACTCCCTATGTATATAATGCAACCTCATATAAAGCCATGTAGTTTAAACATAAATTGCACCTTTCAAAGGAGGTGGCTTTATTTTCAGACTTGGAGATTTACATTGTTTTTACCTAATCTGTAGGGATATTTAAAATTGTGTTAACCAGCATTATTAACAAAACCAAAACACACACAAGGAAAAATCTAACATTTCTGTGTGGATTCAGAGGTTATCAGTGGTAATGAATGACAAGAAATCACCCACTTTACACTTGTTGAAATTTCCCCTGTAATGATCTCACCTGCTAGCAATTTGAATTAGAAGTGATTAACATAACAGGTAATTTTTTCCCCAGTATAAGATGGAGTGAAGGACATAGAAATATCAATGGCAAAAGCTCTCTGGGCACTGGAACAGCTCCCCAGGGCACTGGTCACAGCACCAAGTCTGACAGAGTGCAAGAAGCATTTGGACAATGCTCTCAGGCACTTGGTGTGACTCTTGGGGAGTGTCCTATGCAGGGCCAGGAGTTGGACTTGAAGATCCTTGTGAATCCCTTCCAACTCAGGATGTTCTGAGATGCTGTGCTTAAGAAATACACATGAACGCACACAGGCTCAAAACAGACCAGAAGTAAAGCACACACCCAGATTTTAGGCATCCTATTTGACCCAGCAGTGGGCTTTATTTTTTTTTTTATTTCCAGCCTCACTGTGCAAAGATAAAACTCCTTCCAGAGAGAGAAAAACAAAATCAAAGCAAAATTGCAGCCATCCTTTCATGGAATCATAGAATCTTTTGGGTTGGAAAAGGGTTCTAAGCTCATTGAGTCCAAATGCAAACCCAGCACCGCCAAGCCCACCAATAAACCATGGCCCTAAGTGCCACATCTACAAATACTGCAACACCTTCTCCAAATCCTGAGCAGGGAAAACAAACGCTTGTATGATCCCAATACAAACAATAGCGGGGTTGGATCTGGACTGTACTTGCAACCTAATTATGTTATCTCCTCAAGTTTGGCTTTTCCTCCTTACTTTTTGAAAGTGAAGGCTGCCTTACCCACCATATAACTTTTTATTTTTAAAATCATGGTACAGCAAGCTTACAAAAAAGTTGTTCAGTATCTTATTCTGTTACCTTTTTATATCATGAAATACCTGAATTTTGAGTGTACCACTTAGTCCTGCATGGGGTTATAAAAACCCACTTCAAAAACACAAAAACAAATGGACAAAAAATTATAATGCATAAGAAGAGAACAAAAAAAAAAAGGAGAATGATAAACTAAATGTGAAATAGGGGAATTACTTTAACAAAATTCACCATCTGTTCAAGAGGTTTATCAGAACATAAATCTCCAAGAATGAAACACCTGCTTCCAGGTTAATCTATTACACTGAGCACTGTAAACAGCAGCCCAGAAGGAATGGAATCAGTGCCAAAGAGTGCTCACCTCTGCTTAGCAAAAGCAGAAGTCACCAAGGCTTACTGGTGTCACAGTTAAAATTCTTCACAGAGAGAAAACAATAAGAAATAGAGAAGTTTTAGAGTTTTGGAAAGGTTCTAATAGCACAGATAGCAAAATCACCACTGATCTTGTTTTGGTACTGAAGTGGCCATGAGGAGTGCAGGGGATTACTGTGGTCCATAAAATGCATCAAATTAACTCACTGACCCTGGCTCAGTGCATATAGAGGCAAAGCTATTTTGCCAAATGCTTTCGCTTAATGTATATGCATTTAAGTAAATAGGAAGAACTTAAAGAAACAAACTTGATTTTGAATATCTGCAACAAACTGCAAATTCAAGTTGGTTTGTACTGGAACAAAAACTGTTTTGATTTTTATGTCAGTGGAAGTAAACTTCTACCCTAACGTCCTCTGGAAAAATTTTAATTGGTGTCCCAGAGTGCTCCTTTATGCCCCAGAATCTCTAAGTGATGAATAAAATTAACTAAATAATTCCAAATATATTGCTTGCCTGACAGCTTTTTTCAAACCCTAAATAACTGCAGGACCACTGCACTCACAGTACGTCAGTTTAAAAGATAAACATCCATATGTGAAGTGCAGCTATCCAGGGCTCAGGGGGGATCAGCTTTTACATGGTTTGGCTTTGTGTGGAATAAAATACATTTCTCAATGGAGATGCTCTGCTACATAAATTACAACTATTTGGTACGTTACTACAGGCCTTGCCAACTGTTTTTAAATGTCAGTTTTCTTACTGAAGTGCTTCTGCCTGAGAACCTGGGTGCTCTGTGGGTGGCTTGCAGGACAGCACATGCCAGAAATGCCAGTTTGGCCATTATTTTACAGGCTGTAGCACCCAGCAGGAACATCACAAGCTGCTGAGCTTAGCCAGGGCTCTCCTTGTGAAGCTTCGGAATGCCATCAGGTTGTTACTTATAAAAGGGAATGGCCCCTTTTAGATAATGCAGTCTTGGTTTAGGATAGATAGGGGAAATATGCAAATACCATTTTCGTTTTGTTTTTAGGACCAATTTCCCCCATAGTTTAAAAATTTTGCACACAGAAAAAGAAAAAAAATCAGTCCAATCTCTAGACTTTACACTTTGTTATTCCTTACTCTACTACATTCAAGTGTCTGGTTTCAGGAGTATGTCTGACTGAAGCATGAATCTTGTGTCTCTTCTGCCTTCCTTCTGCTCCCTGCTGGATGGAAACAGCAAGGCAGCAGTCAACTGCAAGGGAGGCTTCAGTGGGGAGAAGGCAGGGCTGCCCTATGCTGGACACAAGTGGTTCCAGCCAGTGTCACACCAGACCCACCACTGGGACAGGAGAAACAAGTAATAAGGAAGAAAAGGGTGAGGAAAAAGGAGGAGCAAAGAGAAACAAGCATATCCTGACCCCGGCTCCAACCCCGTGTGTGAGGGACCCCAAGTCTCTCACCTCCCTTAAGCGACTGAGTGGGACCTGAAGTGGTGGCTAGAGCAGGGGAGGTGTTTGGAGTGAAGATGAACCTCACAATGAGGTGTTTTCCCTTAGTGTGAGTTTGTCACCTTTGTTTCTCAATATCCAACTCAGTAATTAAAAGTTTATGTAAACTGGCAAGTTAAATTCCTTAAGTCAAATCTGCTCTGCCTTCAAAACACCAATTACTCTGAAATTTCACTGTAGAACAAATATTTGTTCAGCACCTTCTATTTAATCATTCTATTTTCTGAAAAAGCTACAAATCGTGCATTGGAGGTGAGACTGGATCAGCAGAAGAAAGCAAAAGAGGAAGGTCTTTATTTATGAAAGAAAATGTTGAGTACACAGTGTATCCTGTGCGGATGTGAACACACTCATGCTGGAGTCTGACGGGAGCACCTGACTTGTGGCTATTTTATGACAGTAAGAAAACTGCCTTTCTATAAGACCAATGTAGCAGAATAGTAGAAACAACAAATCATAAAATCATGGAATGGTTTGAGTTGGAAAGGACCTTTGAAGCTCATCTAGTCCAAGGCCCCTGTGATGCGCAGGGTCATCTTCAACTAGATCAAGTTATTCAGAGCTCCATCCAACCTGACCTGGAATATTTTCAGGGATAGGGCATTCACCACCTCTCTGAGCACCTGTGCTGGTATTTCACCACCATCACTGTGCAAAATGACTTTCTTATATCTAATCTAATGTAAATCAATCATCTTTCAACTTGAAGCCACTGGCCCTTATCCTGGCGCAGCAGGTCCTGTTAAAAAGTCTGTCTCCATCTTTCTCTTACACTCCTCCAAGTACTGCAAGGACAACATAAGATCTCTCAACAAAGAGAAAGTGGAAGCAGTACTGTGGCCACAAGGAAAGTTGCCACGTAAAAAGAGAAACACATGAAGTAGCAATTGATTATACTTATACCCTTATAGATCCTCTATAAAAAGAGGCACTTTCAAGGAGAAAGAAAGCTACACCTACTTCTCCTCACATACTCTAATAAAATGCATTGCTGTTGACCTCTTAATTCTTAGAAAGAGCACTAAGAAGAAAATTTCAAAACACCAGATCAATGCAACATGACACCATAGGTTTGGAGAACAGGGAAACAAAGTAAAGGGACTGAACTTGAGGAGAAGTAACAGTGCCACAAAAGGAGCTCTAGGATACAGAATTGCTTAAGTAAACAAAGTGCCAAGGCCCATTTTAAGTCTGAAACACAAAGGAAATGACTGAAGAGTACAGCAAAACCAACATTCTTTCAATGAAGTTGTACAGGACTGTAAAAATACACTTTACTGAAAATTATAGGCCTGGAAAAAAGGAATGCAACTCCCCTTGAGAAATGATCAAGGGAATAGCAACCTTGTGAACTTGAAATAAAGAGATTATGGGTGAAAACAGGTGGATAGGACCTATTATGGGTGCATATAGGTCTAAAAAAACCAAACTTAACAAAATGGTCTAAAAGCAAAAGGAAGAAATATAAAAAAACAAAAAAACCTTTGATATTATGAATGATGCTGAAAAGCACTTAATGTAAGTAAAATTATACTTCCCTGTTTTTCAATCAATATTTTGCTATTTTTACCATGGGAATTTTTTTCAGTTTCATGCCAAGGGCAGCCAAGTAGATTTTATACACAGCTACAACTATGTAAGAAATTAAACAACCTATAGTACAGTCTTCCTAGTGGAGAGTTTGAAGCTTTGTTGCTTAAAACTCCTTGTACAAACTAAGGTTAGCCCTGCAATGAGTACTGTAGGCAGTAATCACATTCTGACAGATGGGCGATGTGACCCATGAGTCTTTCCCCATCTTTACGTTTTAGCATTCTGTCATTTCTCAACAGCATTGTTTTGGCTAGAATTGCATGAAGAAATACTGAGTAAAAAATTATTATCTTAAACAATAATTAAAATAGATGGGAACAGTGACTTATCTAGCAGCAAACACCATGGTCCTTTTTCTCAGCACAAAAGGTAACACAAGGCAGCCCTTTGAAACATGACCCTTCCTGGGTGATAGGATATCTTTGAGTTACTGATTTCAAGACATATTTTCTGCTTTGTAAAATACAAACATTTAGGATGCTGCTCTTTTTATACATTATTAGTAGTGACCTGGACAGGATTAGGAAACTTCTGCACTCAGCATTAACTGTGTGAATGTATATAATTAAAATACACTTATCTCACAAAATGAAACAACTTTCCTTGCACACAAATACAACATTCACCTTTCACTGTATCAAACAATAGATGTAAGAATCAAAGACATAAAACCTAAAAACTGTCAAAACTGATCTGAACCAAGATTGAGAGGATGGGTTTGCAAATCAATTAGGGGAACTTCAAACGTCACAACAACCCTTCATGCACTGAACAACATCCCCCAAAAACTGGAACATTAAATGGTTCAGAGCATCAAGGCAGCCTCTTCCTCTAAAAATAGTAATATTAGCAAAACCAGTAACAATAAAAAAAAACCTCCTGGATATCTGTCTCCGATATGATGGTGGTTTGGTTCTCTTTTTTTAATGGAAAAGGTCCAGGAGAGGGATTTCAGAAATAAGCTTTGATTACTGTTAGACGGGATAAAGAAAACATTTCCTGGCAAAGGAAACTGAAAGTTATGCACTATACATCAGGCTCTAGGAGAGAACACCTGGAAAAGGACTAAGCAGAGCATTTAGTAACACAAACAGACCAGTCTGCTTAAGGAAGGAGGCAGGTAGAATACAGGAATCAAAGAGCACAGTCCTAAAAATATTCAGCTTCAGGAAATCAGATTTCTCTTGTGCCTGTACAACAGCATTTCAACCTTGAAAACAATTCAACATCTATCCCAAGAAAATGGCATTCAGACATGAGGCAGCCTTTCCCCCGAACCATTTGGACAGATCCAGTCTCCTCCTACCCTACCTTTTAGGCACCAATCCCACCCTCCAAATGAAACATATCCCCCTCGTCCAGTAAATTATGATGCCTGCCAGAAATATCACATTTACCATTCTCAGCCTGTTGTAAATCCTGACTTTCGCCATGGGACGTCTGGGAAAAATTAACACCTAATGTGATGGTCCTTTCCAAAAGCTAAGCAACTTCACAGGCAGGTGCACCAATTCTGAGCACTAACATATAAAAACCCCAGTGCAGACCTGACCCTGATACTAAATAAATGTTTGGCTGGGAGGACAAGAAATGGGAACATCGTGTGCTTCAGAGGAATGGGAGAAAAATGACATAGAAAATATTACAGCAAGAAGAACACAGAATCTGTGGGAGGCACGAGGTTTTTTAGGGCAGCCGTAACAAGGAGAAAGCAAGAGACTCCAAAGTTAAAGTCAGCCCATCCTTCACACACTACTATATGCTTTGTGACACATTTTGAAATGTGTCACATTTCAATTGTGAGCTCTCTACTCACACACAAACAGGGATTCAAACATTTTTTGCTATCAGGCCATCTGTTATTGAAGACCCTTTTACTCACTTATTAGCTCAAAACTGACCTGATACAGTTAGAACCGAATAATTCTTTAGGCTGTTGATCACATACTTAACAGTTTAGATATGTGTCTCTTTTGCACAGTATTAGCACATTTTCATTTAAAAATACCCTATCAAACTTATATTTCACATGAAATGAAGATACACCATAAAAAGAAAGAAAGATACTCTCCTTTCCAGCAAATTCTACCTGGCTTACCTTACCCGGTCACAAAAAGCCATCTGCTATTAAAACATTTCCAGTGCACATGACATTAACATAAATAAATAGTTCCTTCAAAATACTTGGAATTAACCATAGAAGAAATCACTTACTTGTTTTATTTTATACACAATATACAATATTACTGTGTGCTATCTGGTGATTAACAATAATACCCATATGTTCAACTTATATTTATTCATATTTGTTATAATTTTAAAGCCATATCTCAATTACATGTTTTTCAGGAAATAAGAATTATATGTAATATAACTCTCTTTTTTCTTGATCATTAAAGCAATGATAACATAGAAATACTAGCAATATATTGTAGCTCCAAGTATACAGAACTAACTATGCATTCCCTCTGCAGAAAATCACCAGCTTTTATAAAAGACAGTTTTTACGACTCATCCTTTCTTCATAAAAAAACATGGAAGAGCTATGGTCAGAGCTCCGAGTTCATTCAGTTCAACAGAATTCAGTTTAATCCATTTCCCCCCCAAAAGAAGCCTAGCCCTAATAATTTAAATTTAAAAACATGCCTTATTTTAGAGATATGCTACAGTTTTCCTTACCGGGACAAAAGAATCAAATGAACCCTGTTCCCGACTCTCAATAGCTGAAATTGTTTTCAACCAGAGGAGATAGCTTGAAATATCAGATATTTCAGAATGCTCCATACTGAAAGCTGCAAGATTAGCAGGAGTGAGGTGAGACAGACTTGCAAAAGGAGGGCTTTGGCTGTGTTACATAAAGTTCTAATTAGATCCTTGGTACAAATTGCTATCCTAAGAATAAAAAGTTAATCAAAAAGCCTCATTGGAAGAATAGGAGGGCAATATTATAGCCGAGACAGCTGTTTCACTTTGGGACAATCACACAACTGCCTAACTAGATTGTGTGCCACTATTCAGAAGTGAAAATATATGTGTGAAAATTAAGTGTACCCTTTGTGTTACTTTGGACTAAACTGTTCACATCTGGTCTACCTCAGTGACTCTCAGGAGACCTCTCTATACTGAGATTCTAATTCAGAAAGCACCTAAAGATCAGACCCCTTAATGTCACAGCCAAAATATTTTCACAAAAAGAGGATAATTTTGAAAGGAACTGAATACAGAATTGGTGTGAGAAAAAGTTTTGCAGGACTTTTGGCGACAAACTGTAAGACCCAACCTACAAGGATTTGTTTGACTAAATCTTAGAAAACTATCCTAATAACCACAGGATAGCTGATGGATGATTTCGTATCTGTCCAAAAATAAGCAATTCCAGCCTCCATTTCCAAAGTACACCTGAGAGCTCTCTTTACCTGTTCAGGTTTATATTCCCTGCACTTATGGGTGGTACTGTAGAAATGAAAGGAGTAGTGACAGGACCTGAGAGAATGGCCAAAAGTTGTGTCACTGGAGTTTTAGATTAAAAATTAGGAAAAGGTTCTTCACCCAGAGGGTGGCTGGGCACTGGAACAGCTCCCCAGGGAAGTGGTCACAGCACCAAAACTGACAGAGTTCAAGAAGTGTTTGAGTAACACCCTAAGGAACATGATGTGATTCTTGGGGATGGTTCTGGGCAAGGCCAGGAGCTGGGCTTGATGATCCTTTTCTGTTTTACCCAGTGGTAAAATCCAGAGCATATAAATCTTGAAGACTTAAATAAGGTCGTTATTTCAGCCACAATGTCTTTTTAGGAGGAGGGTATAGGATATTTGTAGTCACACAAAGATTGACATTACAGGGATTTTCTGGAACAAGATGTCATCCTTTGCCAAAGAAACTCTACAGCAAATCTGAATGTCAGAGTTGCTAAGTAGTCATGATGAAATGGAAATAGCAGATATGAAGGATGAAATACTGGAAATAACTTTTATATTCCTCAATTCCTTACCTACTCATAAAAATGGGTGTCCAAAAGGAAACAGGTTGTAATTATTAGTTGAGAGGCAAGACAACAGAGATTGAAAACTCCTGGTACAGGGGACAAGGAAACAAGTGGCCTTAAACAGTATGTCATTTATTGTGTCTTAAACTTTTTTGGTTTGTCTCCTAGTAAGTTCATTTTAGGGCTCCAAATATTCATGGTTAAATTGAAAAACAATATCTGAAGGACCAAAATACTTGACAAATCAAGGAAAGTTTACAAAATAATACTGATTTTAAAAAAAAATAAAGATGCAGCATTAAAAGACCCTACAGGTTTGCCTAGATTAGAACAAAATATTTCAAAAACCTTTCACAATGCAGGATGAATAAATTTTTGATTAACAGATTTTTTTAAAAAATTGATGTGAAAATTTTCCAAGAAAAAAAATTTTACATAGCCTAATGTAAAGACTGCTCTTTTCCCAAGAAAAAGAACTTCTGAAAGGACCCAAAGAGGATTCTGCAAGAAAACCCATGCAGTTTTGCAGAGTGGAGGTGAGGAAAGGAAGACAGAGTGCTTCTTCTCCCCTCTACTTCTTCACTTAAAATTGCACTGTTTAGTGAGAAAATTCTACACTAATTTAAATGTTATAAAAATACTTCAGAATTAACTAAATGCAAGAACCCTGTAAAGCATATTTCAGAAAATATCTCATTTGATGAAACAAACGTGTTCATTTAGCGGCAATTCTGAAATAAGTGAACTATATACACCCAGGAGCAAGTAACTTTTCCTTTCCCTCAAACTCCTTCCACAACATTCCATACATTATTTGGTACTAGGGCTTGACCTTTGGTTTCACCCAGTACACTTGTTTGCATCAGCTTATAGAATGTCTTAGCTTGGAATGGACCTTAAAGATCATCCAGTTCCAACCCCCTGCCATGCACAGGGACACTTTCCACTAGAGCAGGTTCCTCAGAGCCCCATCCAGCCTGGCCCTGAACACTGCCAGGGATGGGGAATCCACAGCTTCTCTGGGCAACCTGTGCCAGTGCCTCACCACTCTCACAGTGAAGAGTTTGTTCCTCATGTCTAGTTTAAACCTGCTTCCTTTCAGTTTAAAGTAATTTCTCCTTGTTCTGTCACTACACACCCTTGTAAAAAGTCTCTCTCCAGATCTCGTGTAGCCCCTTTAGATACTGAAGGGTGCTATGGGGTTTCCCTAGATCCATATGATCATTACTTGCTTCTCAGAAAAGTGAAAGACTTGACAGTGAGAGCCAGAGTAACTTGCCAATTCTTCATCAATTTGAAGAGCTAATGTTTAAACCATTATCTTCGAGGACATAAGAGGGACCACTTAATGAGAAAATGGTTGAAACTAGTTTGCTTGTTGTATTACCTAATGAGCTCATAAAATAAAGTTTAATTTACAAAGTACCTTGTCCTGTAAATATGAGAGATCCAAATGGACCATGACAAACACAGCTGAGTCCTTCTGCCAAGCTAGTGGCACCTCTGTGAAAACATCTTTAATAAAGGATAGAAAATGCCAAGGAGAAGAGAACGAGGGAACAACTGGACCAGAGCAGTAGATGGTACCGGATGGCAAAGGCAGCACATCCACAAAGACCATGGCCAATGGAGAAGCCCTTTGCCAAAGAAGCTCTAAAGCAAATCTGAATGTCAGAGCTGCTAGGTAGTCATGATGAAATGGAAATATCAGATATGAAGGATAAAATACTGGAAAAAACTTTCATAACCCTTGCTGAAACAGGTACTCCCTCAAAGGGGCTGTTTTGCCTATGATGGCAACTGATGAATGACTTCTCTAATTTTATTTCAGTTTGTGAACTTGCTCTCTTCTGCTTCTCCAATGTTTTCCCTGCTGCAGGAGCAGTGAGAAAGCAGTTCTGTGGGGGCTGCCAGCTGGGGCCAACTCAACACAACCTGATCTACCAGTCCTTCAATTAAAGCACCTTTCAGAACATTTTCCATCATATTTTAAAAAATGATCTTATGGAATACCTCAAGCTTTTCCAGTATCTCTGAAAAACCACTACAGACATATAATACCTCAGGTCAAGACAGTGATGACAAAACTTTAATAAAGAACTCATACTGAATAAAGAACAAAGTATGACAAAAGCTGATGCAACTACATCCCATGAAAGCTCATACAATTTATACACAAAGACAAAACTCTCCCAGGTTTTCCCTTATATATTATAGGAAAAAAATTATTCCATATTTTTTATGCCTTAAATGTGTAATGCCATTTATAAAAAGTATTTATTTGTATGAAAACAAGTACTGCTGTCAAACAAGTAAATGATAAATAATTCAACCAGTACAATGACTTTTTATAAGTTAATATAACAGATCAGCAGAGAATAGCCCACTATTTCTCCAGCAGAGAGCTGTAGAAATTGTTCAACTGTACCTCACCTTTTTAAACCTTTCCAACTGGATTACTGCCTTCCTATGAACATTAAAATGCTTAATTCTTAGAATAAATTTTAGATAATAGCTTCTATAAAGCCTCATTGGAGTTTTTCCAATTGGTTGTTTACAAACCTCTAACACATTAAGAACAAATGACAGAGATAACTGAGGGGTTTATGAGGGAAATATTTTGCATTAGAAGAATAAGAACAATATAGCCATTCAGTTTTTCATAAAGGTTTATTTATTTATGGTTGCAGAAATGTGTGGGCTGTTTGAGTCTAGAGGGCTTTGCTAGTTACTCTTATTTAATTCTCAGTCAAAGGGAAGTAAGGATAGAGTCGTGATTACTGAGTTCCAGCCCAAAACTCCTGCATCACAGTGTCTGAAGTTTTGCATCTAATAATCAGAGGCAACAATAATGCTGTATTACTGCTTTCAAATCAACTGATGTTTTGCTTCACTAACTTTTCCCAGTAGTGCTGCAGTAGTGGAAGACCAGTCATTGCAGCAATTAATTTTTTTGTGTCCTTTAAATTTCTTTGTTGCATTGAATCTGAGTGCAAGATGTCTACAAAAATGTCATTTTCTTTCCCCCTCATGCACTACTTTTGTTGAAACCCTGCTGTGAAGAGTACTTAACTTTTGGGTTAACTTCAGCTTTGAAAGTATTGCCACTAAAACCAAGTCCCATCAACAGACTGTATCAGATTTATATGGGAACAGTCTTCAGCACTCTGCTGAACTGTGGTCCACAACAGTGGCTTCCTATTGAACTTCTGCATTTCAAGAAAAATACCTTTTATAGAAGTTCCAGCTACATTTAATGACCTTTTCTGCCACTGCTTTGCTCCTACATTTTCAGTATTTTCTCCTCTTACCCCAAGTTTACTAATTCAGTAGTACAAGAACTGGTTAAACTGTGCTGACCAGTCCAGTACAACATCCCAGGAATAAAGTCAGTTCAAATTGCTAAAAGGAACATTGACGGAAAAGCTGGAAGTAGTGCTGGTTAAGTTATTGCTTTTTATCTCCAAGTCAATTTGTGCCTCACTCCAAGGGTATAGCCCTGCCTTCAGCTGAAATTTCTCATACATAGAACGGGTTGATGCAAAGTGCCCACTTCAACAAAGAACCCCCCTTTCTCACTGCATCTTTCTACAGGAACATGAAGAACCACTAACCTCAAAAAGATGGAAATCCTATCAACATACCCAGGCTCATGGATCCAGAAAGTCACTGAGAGTCCCCAGCAAGGGGACTGAGCTTGATGCTGCACCTCAAGGATGGCCACGACCAGCAAGGACCCTTAAAGGTCCAATGAGAACAGATTTCAGATACTCTTCCACATAGATGGGTTAAAACTCAGAGCTGTTCAACAAACAGTGCAGGTAGGTTCAGTCTAGCTGTTGCCTTAAGACTCAGCTATGACAAAGGGGTTTAAAATTAAGCTCTCCCTCTGTTCTATGTACAAGCCACAAAAACATTTGTTAACTTTCCTGCCTCAGCCTTCCCAGTGTGAAATGAAATGAACGTTGACCTAACTCACAGATGTATCAGAAAACAGAGGAATCACATAGCTGTTCCTTCTGAGGCACTTTAAGAAATGTCAAGACATCATGCAGGAATGACATCTGGAGAAAACAAACAGGATCAATTTTGCTTTCATCACCTCTCCTGCCCCTGGTTGGTCGCTGAACACCAACAAATACTTCAGATTGCAAAAAGAATTTCCTGCCTCTTTGTAGTTTCATTATTGCTTTTTTTAATAATAAAACCAAAACCTAGCTCCTTTACCCCTCATCCCCTTGCTACCAAACGTTTCTGCTGTGGCCATTCTGTTGCCTTTTGCATTTTGCTGGTTTGCCAGGTTTGCTGAACCCTCAAGTGCAAGAGGTAACATGACGAAATAGAAACTGGCAGAAAGTACATTAAAGTTATTATTACCTGAGGACAAATGCTGGCAAGTGAACCACAAGAAAAAAGACTTCCATCTGGAAATCAGACAAAGAGCATACAGGTAAGCCCAGTAACTCCACTACTGTTTTGGCAACTATTCAAAAATGTAAAAATGTGAGTTATGAAAAAAAAAATACATAGAAGTTATGGGACTCTTCAAAAAGAGGACAGAAAGGAGCCAAGGTGAGAAGGAAAACAGATACTAAATTTCAGATACTAAATGCTGTATCAACATGCATTTTGAAATGGCATTATATAAAATGAGCAAAAGGCAACCTTTTGGTTACATATGACCAGGGCTACCAGCAGAGGATACAAGGACCAAAGAATTATGAGTCTGAAGAGATTTTTAGGTTTTGTCCATTCAGCAAACTATTTCTGCAATTCTGCATTTTCATCCACTACTAACAGCTGATTCATTACTTTCTGTATTCTCTGTATGATCAACATGATGTCTTATTTCTTGGTAGACAAATTAGCTTAGCTGATAGACAGAAACCAGTCTTAAACCAAAATAACTAGGAGTGATAACCTCAATTTTCAGCACAATTTAAAATATAATGTGTGAATTCCAGTTTTGTGCTGACTACGTAGACTTAAATGCATCTCAGCTAAAAGAGAAGATCCACTGAGAATATGGCCATGACAACTCAAAGAAAAAAAAGAACACAATATTTTTGCAGATTTATGCCTGCAGAAATGATCAGATTGCTCCTAATTTTATACTTGAAGAGGCTGAGAAAGTTAATAACTGCCCCAGAGGCAGTATATCATGACTCAGCTTAATAGGTGTAGTAGATCTACATGTGGTACATTACAGAAAAGGTATGGTGCAGTCAAATCAACCCACAACAAACTGGTATTGCCTCTCTTCATACTTCTATGGGGTTTCACTTCTATGAAATCATTAAAGATTTAAATAATAATTATTAAAAATTAACTTATAAAGCTTTTCAAAGTTGTTGTAAATTCTATAGGACAGGTTTTTCTGAAATGCCCAATGGGACCATAGAAACATCATGAGGTTCAACGAGGCCAAGTTTCAAGGTCCCATACCTGGGTCAGGGCAACCATTGAAATCAATACAGTCTAGGGGAGGAAATGGACTAAAAGCAGCTCTGACAAACAGGATTTGGGAGAACTGGTGGATGAAAGGTTGAACACGACTGGCAATGCACATTTGCAGGCCAGAAAGACACCTGTATCCTGGGCTGCATCCAAAGAAGCTGTTCGAGAGCGACCAAAGAAGGGCCACGAGGATGGTGAACAGCCTTGAGGGGAAGCCACATGAGGAGCAGCTGAAGTCCCTTGGTTTGTTCTGGAGGAGACTGAGGGGAGACCTCATTGGGGTCTACATCTTCCCCATGAGGGAAGGAGGAGGAGCAGGCACTGATCTCTGTGGTGACCAGGGACAGGACCTGAAGGAACTGCATGCAGGTGTGTCTGGGGAGGTTTAGGTCAGAGATTAGGAAAAGGCTCTTCACCCAGAGGGTGTTTGGGCACTGGAACAGCTCCTCAGGGAAATGGTCACAGCACCAAAGCTGACAGAGTTCACGGAGCATTTGAACAACACTCTCAGGCAGATGGTGGGATTCTTAAGCCAGTCCCATGCAGCATCTGCCTCTAAATTTTTGCCTGAGCTGATGGTATAGAGACCATTCAGAACACAGTAGCAAATGTGGCAGCATCAGCCCCAGACTGAATATGAGACCACGGTTCTGATATTTCTACTACCTTCTTACTGAATATCTAGATAAAAATTTGGGGGAAGGGGGGGGCGTTTCTTCCAAAATGTCATTTGGCCATTCACTCCTGCGTGCCCAACTGCAGTCTCACAGAGCGTGACAAGTAACTTCTATATTCATGACTGCAAGATGGATAGATTTGGATAGAACCCAGATGTCTGCTGAGCAGAAACTGAAAACAGAAAGGGAACAAGTTGTCTCTAAAACTCTCAATTTCTTAAGTGAAACATTATTATTTCTGAATTCTTGGAGGCAGAAATGAGCTTTATATAAGTTTCTGCGCTTACCACAGGGAGGTCCCTGAGCACTGTTGTGCTGTCAAAACCAAACTGCACACACCAGATTGCACATTAGTGTGACTACCTTTGGAAGAGGCAGCTGTGCTGGGTCATGACCCTTGTCACATGCTTCTGCTCTCAGCCTTGTGCTGGCACTAGAAGCTGTGCTAGTGGACATCAACTGGGCCATGAAATAGGTCTCTCAAACACTTTTTTTTTCTTCCCCCCTCCCCAAAGTAGGCCCTGCAGAATGAAGAAAAGTAAAAACAGAGCTCAAGTCTTACATTTTCAATGAATGTGATCAGCTCTCAGGCGAGTGATAGCTGTAACATGAAACTTGGACAAACCAGCACATGGATAAATAGTAATTTCTATTCCTATTTCCATGATCATGAATGCAAGAAATAGCAGTAGAGGATGGAGGAAATGTTTATCAGAATTTAAAAGAAAAGCAAATGTAAACAAGAAGCCTTAAAAGCCCAAAGAGTGTTAAAAGCCTTAGTTTAAATGATTTCATACCTGGGCACAGTGTAGATGCTTTGGGAGGGCAGTTTCAGGAATCCTGAGACACTATTCCATTCTGCTCTCACTTGAAATGCATAACAAAAAACATTTGTCTGATGTTCTGTTTGACCAATTATACAAACAATTTCAGCTGCTGAAGGAACCTGCTTCTCCTTGTACAAATACTTAATCAGAAAGGCAAAAACTTGTATTAAAAGTACAATGTATCCAAACCAAAACCAGCTATTATTTTGCTAAATTGGATTTTGCACTGCATTCATAACTGGTTCCTATGACTTAAAAGATAGCTTATACCAGAACTGGAATTTACAAAAAGGATTAATTTTGTTTGTTTATCTGATATTTGGTTTAGATATTACAGAACCTCTGTTTTCAATACATTAAGAATTCCTTTGCTATCCCTGTATTTCTAACTCTCAAAATGATGGGAGATTTTGAAATTAGGTGACTACTGAAACAATTCCTCTGATTAACTAGTAATTTATAAAAAATACTTACAGAAAAAGGTAAATTAATATATGTTATTTAATTTAGAAACTCAATTGTAATAATCTAAGGCTTATTTCAAACCAAACATCATTCTTAAAAGCAAAGTAATTGAGTCCATATTCCCTTCCTGACATTTTTTTGGCCTTAGTTTTATTATCCTTCATCCAAAAGTCACGTGTAGACACGGGGAAACAGAGAGCTAACTTGGCAAATTCTGTAAATCTTGTCATTACTACAACCAGAAACTCCTTTTAGGTTTTTTTGGGGTTTCGTTTGGGCTCTTTTTGTGGAGAAGTCTGATATTTTCATATCCCAGAATAGTAAAGAGGGACATTTCCAAAAGAGAAATAGATTTTCAGGTTGTGTCTTCAAGTCACGCCAAAATAGCTGAGACAAATTCTATCTCAATCTGAGCCATTGCTCTGTGTCCAGCTATAAACTGTCATGCCTCACCCTCCACTTCTTTTGTTTTGATTAGACCAAAGCCATCTCGCTGAGTTGCTGTAAAGGGCTCGCATCTTTGAATGCCCAATTTAAATGTGGTGGAACATTAGACACAAAGCCAAACTAGGTTCATCAAGCCTTATTCCTAATCATTTTATGCAAACCATAAGGCAACCATTTTGGGTTTTCTTTTTTCCCCTTTCAGTCCAGAAAGCATCCAGTTTATCAATCCTGTTGACATGACACAAAAGAGTTCCAGAACCTATAACCTCATGAACCAGTCCAAGAGACAGGAAGACTAAAATCCTATTATGTGGCCTGTGTCATCAGAGTACTGTAGGAAAGATGAAAGACTTTCCTGTGTTTTAAGTTCCTGTGGTAGCAAAGATCTGCTTAGGTGAAAATGCCTGGATAGTCCTGGGAGTGGGTTATAAGGCAGAATATAGAAAAAGTGCAGGAAAAGGAAAAGGTTTGAATCCCTTTGGGTTCTACAAGTCTGGCCCTAGAGAAATGCTCCTCTGTTCTTAAATGTGAAGAGCAGTTTATCCATGGCAATAAACATGGCAAGTATTAGAGAAAATTAAGAACAGCAGGAGGACTATCAGAACACTTGTGCAGTTTTGGCTAATTATCAATGCTACAAAAAAATCCCTGTCCAAACCCTATAGTTCCCTTTTTATGTTCCCCTTCATCCCCCTCTGAAAATTCCAGCAGCCAAATTACATGTCAGGGGGAGAAAATGTTCTTGACTTTTTGGGACATCTAGGAGGAGAAACTTTGAAACACGGTTTTACATAAATGCAATTCTAAACATGGTGCAACAAATGCAAATTAGGCATTAAGATATTTATGGCTGAACAATCAGCAGGAGCCATAAAAAAGTGTTATTAAACTATAAATCATTATTATCATTGGCAAGTACAGTACATAGTATATCTATTTCTGTATTTAAAGGAAAATATATGGAACATCTTGCACACAAATACTGTCATGATCTGTGCAATCATGCCTATTTCTAAAATTTCTTTGCTAACACTTAATATTATCAAAACTATTAACACTGATAAAGACCTGATGCATTAATAGAAGGAGACAGAATATTATACAACAAATAAAAGACTACCCACTTTTACTACCAGTGGCCTTTGCAAAGCAATGGTACATTATCAATCAAGGCAGGAATTGCTGAATTACCTCCTGTGGTAATTCAGGTAGAAAGAAGGTGGAAAACCTGGAATGAATGACACATCCCCAGGTTCCTGAATCTGAAGACCACAAAGCCTCATGACTAACATTGGTGTTTTCTTTTTCCTTTCTGTATAACAAAAAACCAACCAAACAACCAAAAAAAAAAAAAAAACCCAAAAAACCAAAAACCCCAAATCAAACTAAACCCACCAAACAGGGAACTTCCATGTTTATAGAGCAAGTCCTACCATGGCCTCAGCACACTTAGCTTCTGGAGTTTCTGGCCTTTTCACTGCATACCATTCAGACTGGAGCCACATGAACAAACATTACACTAAGGACACACATTTCCAAACAATTATAGAATCACAGAATCACTGAGGTTGGAAAAGACCTCTGAGATCACTGAGTCTAACCATTACCCTACTACTGCCAAGCCCACCACTAGACCATGTCCCTAAGCAACACATCTACAAGTCTTTTAAATACCTCCAGGGATGGTGACTCCACCACTTCCCTGGGAAGGCCTAATTTCATGTTCCTTCTGACCAGGACTGCTCCCTGCATGACTAAGGAAATTGCTGGCCTCAACAGGCTACACTTTAATCTCCTTTTCATGCCAAGCATAACTGCTATGAATTCAGTAGTGACTATGATTTCGTGGTTTTGGTAGAAGAAATAGGTTAAACATGAATGCAAAATCAAAATCTTCTAAAGCAGCTGTTCTGGGAGAGAATCAAATCTGGATGCTACCCAGAACGGCACAGACTTGTCAAAGTCCTCTGTCAGTAAGAAGGACCAGATAGAGGAATTGCTAGAACAGTATCACTCATCTTCAAAGGAATACGCTAACAGCTTTTGTATTTCCGCATTTGTACATCTTTTACACGGCAGCTGCACAGATTGCTGACAACACTTCAATGACCTCACTTCTATGAATGCACCATGAGAAGCAATCCAAGGCAAGATCCTGAATTAAGAGCTATCATCTAAATCTACTGATAAGTGCATACCATCCTGAGAATGGGATATGAACTTCTTTCCCCATGAAAAATTGCCCAGCTACTCCTATCGAAACTTAAACTCAACTTACACCATCTAGAATATTGCCTTGAAGATTAAAAAGAAAAAAAAACTTTAAAAGCCAATTATTGCTGTTTATTTGCTGTTTAACTGCCATTTTACTGGCACTTGAACACACTAGATTAGAGTGAAAAGCTTTCCCTTAGCTAACTAAAATAGCTTGATGTAACTTTATAGCTGGGAGAGACTTGCCAGAAGAATGGGCAGATGCATGAGGGAATCTATGAACTGAAAGGAGTGATCTAAGCTTTCAAAAACACAACCCATGACAAATCCTTTCTTTATGCTGCTGGGAGAGCCAGTATCTCTTGGAGTAGACCTTCTGCATTAGTACTGAGGCAGAGTGCCTTGAAGCAAGCTCTCACCTCATCCTGCCACGCAAAGAGTTCTCAAATGAAATATGGGAATTTCAGCACTAGCGCCAAAGGCCTCCAAACACTAAAGACCATTCTCAGTGGATCCTTCAGAATCTGGCTGCTCACTGCCCTTTTAAAGTCATGCCAGATCTGTACCCCAGGGTTTAGCTCACAGGTGTCTACCAGGTAACAGAATACAACAGTGAAGCTGTTTCTTCTAAAAGACACTGAGTACAAAAAAACCTTTTCAGATATTGATTGTAAAAAAAGACCCCAACCAACCAAAAAAGTCACCAAAGATGACACTGACAGTAAACTATTCAGAAATAGGTGAACATCTGCACTTTCATGGAATTCTTCAAAACAAAACTGCACAAAAACATGCACTTTTGCAGATGACACATCCAGGACACTATCTGCTGTGAGATGATTTTCTTTGAGAACATTTCAAAATAGAGGGCCAAAACTTTATAGCAAATAGATTTAGCTAAATTTCAGTAGAGTCTAATATTGTATTCTGAACTTGAAAACAGCCAAAGATGGAAATCTACTTTTAAACCTTCCTTCCCCTTCAAAAGTATAATTTTGAGCTCTAGAAATCTGAAAACTCATACAGGGGAAGTGTTTAGAGGAGGACCTCTTTGATACAGACCACACAAAGTAAAATTTATACTTTGGACTTCCTAAAACAAGAATAGCAACAAAAACTCTGCAATGTCCTCTTCAATCTACAATCAGGGCAATACAAATTGTATCCCTCTGTATTTTCTGCACAACGTGTTTGTTGCACACCTTCAGCTACGCATATATTTCTAATCTAAATAACTGCTGTATTGCATGTGCCAGCAATCTAGAGGTGCCTATAGGGAAAGGCCATCCAATGTTACAAACCACATCCCATGTTAGAACGACCCAAGGTCACCTCCTCGCCTCTGCAAAGCCCTCTTCCACCCTCAAATTTTGCTCAGATTTCTCACAGCATAACAGTGACCTGAAGTATGAAATCACTGAGTGAATCATGCAAATTCTATAATTCCATGGTACTAACGGTGCTAGTGCTAGAGATACCCATTGCACTGCAGAGACTTAAAGAATATTTCCAAGCAACAGGGACATTTAAAACTTGCCTATTAACTTACTTTTTTTCTTAGTTCCCCCCGCCACCCACTCCGTTTTTCTTTTAAAGAAACAGAACTGTAAATGTGTTCGTCAAAAAGGGGTGTAAGTCAAAGGCCAAATTAGGTCTTGGAATCAAATTTCCATGTACACATGATTTCAACTCACTTTCAGAATTAGGGGGGGGTTTGTTTGGGGGGTTTTGTTGGTTTTGGTTTTTCTGGTTTTTTTTGGTTTTTTTTTTTTTGTAATTCAAACTTAATTTCTCTTTGGTTTTAAAGAGAGTAGCTTTGTACCCAGAACTCAACCCTATGACCCTATGAGCAAACACAAACATGCAAGCCAGCAAGACAGGTGAAATATCAATAACACCAGAGTGCCACTCTTTGCTCTGGCATAGTAAAGAAGAAGAAACTGGTAAAGAAAATGAGCCATGTACTTTTCAATAAAATCAACATTTTTGTCAGAATCAGGATGCCAAAGTGCACATTAATAACAGCTGTCTAGTAGGAATGAAGGATCTGTGCATTTAATTTGGTATTATAGTACTAATCAAGGTGCAGTTTCACCAGGTGTTATGTCTTTCCTAAGTCTGGAAGAAATTAGTCTCTCCCGAAATAAGTCAAGCAGAAGAAGAATCTGCTCAGAACTTTATGTAATAAAACACTCCACCTTGGAAGCTGCTAATGTGTTACTGATTCTCACATTTACACATTAGCTGGACATTTCACATAAATTCTCCATTAAAAAGAAAAATCTTCAGGCTAGCAAATATAACTGTTCCACTACATCTCTTTATTTTAGCAAGAAAGAAATCTCCCATGTCTGTAGACATGGCCCTCAAAAAACATCTCTGACTTCAACCTGTATCTCCAAACTAAGGAGAAGTAGCAAGGACAGCTCTATAATGCTTTCTCATATTGTTTCTATGCAATATCATTGATAAAATGATTGTCCAGGTATATGCACACACAAACAAATGCACACACACTCCTCCCTTCCTGCCCATACCTTACACAGTGCTTATTTTGCACAGAGAAGAGATAGTTTGTTTTAAATAATAATCTCTCAACGCTACTGCACTGAAACCACCAAGTATTTGCCCAAGTACATCAGTCCGCCCCTAGACACAGTGACAAATTCATTATAGACAGAACCAAGAAAGGGACCTTCCTAAACAGAATAAGGTAGTTGGCATTCAGAACACACAGTAAAGAAAGTTTCCAGAGCAAAGTTCTATATTAAACATAAGAAGTACAAAACCCTGAATAATCACATTATCTGAACACATGAAGATATGATCACAAATGTATTAAGAATACTAAAATAACTTTACAATACACCTATAACACTGATATTGATGTATTCTTAGAAGGACCTTCTTTTCTTTTAATAATTCTCCTACATTTTCTCTTTTTAAATTCTGTACCTTTGAAAATCAAGGAGCTCTTTCCTTGAAGTTTTACCTTCAAGATTTTTCCAAATCAAAAATTTTCAGAGCCCAAGAAAATAGTTAGACCTTTTTATAATTCAAATTAGAAAAAAGTCTAATTCAATGCTTTTTATATTATTTCAACATTGGCATTATTCCATTTGCTTTATATTTGAAAGAACATACATAAATTATATTGTAGTCATATGCAACATTTCTGTCACTCAAAAATACAACTGAAAGCTTAGTTTTTCCACTTCATACTAGACTTGAGGGAAAAAAAAAAAAGCTTTTTTTATAGAACAATCACTTTCAGTCAACTCACTTTTTTAGACCATAAGACAAGATAAAATACAGTTACACTATCTGACAATCCTTTGCCTTATTGCTTTTCTATACAGTGAGAATATATTAAAACCATTTCCATGAAAGAATTGATGTAATCTCTAGGGAGGCTGCACATGTTCAGCGTGGGCTGAGCCTAGTTAAACTCTAGTGTATATTGTATCAGTAAGTAAAGATACAGTTCAAAAACTTATTTCAACAATACATTCTGCCTTTTTTACTGTGCAATGTTGACAAAAGTATTTGATGTTGCCACAACACAAAGCTTTTGAATACGCTGGAAGTTTTCGAAGTGAGACACAAAAACATGAATCAGTGGAAGTAGTTTTAATGCTTTTTAATATTAACCACTCTACAAATATCAGTGAGATTTCTACTTCACAGTGCTGGGTTTCACTCAGATTACTTACAGGCAACTGCACACAGCACAGACCCTACTTGGTTTACATCTGAAAATGCCCTGCCATTAAATAAAAATCTACAGATTCATGCAAGCTAAAGGGCTATTTCATATTTATTAAAGATTTCAACTACATTTGAAGTTTGAAAGAGGAGAAACAGGTCACACTTTCTCTTATCAGTAAATCTAGCACCCCTCCCTCATGTTGTCCCTTAAAATATCATTTTAACTTCATGCAATATTTGAAAACAAACGGTTTACAGAAGCTCACAAAATCCATTACACATGGGAGATAAATACATCGGTTCTATACAGCACACAGTGGAAGTCTGCAGAACCTGGAGGCACAAGCCAAAACATTTTGACAAGACAACCTTTCCAAGAACAGCCCACAATTTTCACAGGCAACAGAGAAGCTATATTCAAACACAGAGATGAACACTTGACAGCTTGCCCTTGCACAGAGAATTCCCAGAATAAACCACTAAACACACATCAAGACACACCACAAAAAAGTTGTCGATGCCCCCAAACCTCACTTTCTTTCCCTGGAGCATCCTCCAAAGTCGCCTTGGAGAGTGAAGAATCAGCTCACCTGCACGGGAGGGGCCCAGCCGTGGGCACAGGCGCACTCTGACCACCACTGTCCCGGGCTGCCCTGGGGCTTGGCTGGGCATTTGGGGGGGCTCTTCCGCACCGTGTCCCACAGAGGCACCAACTTGCCCCTGCCCTGGCCGGCACCCGCGTGTCCCCAGGAGGGCAGCGCCTGAGCGCTATGCGGGAGGCCTGGCGGATGCTGGTGCCAGCGGCAGGCGCAGTGGGCATCCCTGGCGGCGAGGGGCACATTCCTGCCGCCGTCCGAGCCCTCGGCGCCCCTGCCGCAGCTGTGCTGCCTGGGGAGGTGCGTGTGCATGGCGCGCCCGGGGCTCGCCCTGCCCGCTGGGCATGGANAAACCACGGGAAGGGGAGGAGGGGGGAATATCCAACAACCAACAAAAACCACTCTTGCAATTTTCAGGAAGATTTAGTCATTTCCTAGCCGACCCTAACGCAAGTCACAGGCACCCTGCTGAAGAGCATTTATATGTACAAGCTTTACAGGCACAGTGCTTTCTTGTGGAAACAGCATCTAGAGAAAGTATTGGAAAAGATACTCCTTTACCAATGGTCCCAACAGACGCGGGAGTGTTTTGGTTTTTTTTTTTTTTTTTTTTTCCTGCATGCATGAAAAGGCCTTGTCAACAAAATCGCATCAGAAGATGCAAATGACAAGTCCGGGAAGAATGTTATCTGCCCTAAATGCTAAACCACAGCATGAACGTCGGTATGTGCTCATGTGCACAGGCTGATGTTCACAAGCACAGCGGAGAGAGCAAGAGGCTGAATTTAAAAATAAAGCCAGAAAGACCTATGCCACAAATTAACGGCTCTCCAGCATCTTAAATATGTAAATATATAATTTTTTTTTATGTGTAAGGTCCTCAAGATTCTGATTGATGCATCATTTTTGCCTCTGTTTTTCACCCCTTAAAATTTCTTTGGTGCTTGCCAATAATCTTCTGTACAGAGCTTTCTGTAAATCCCCTCTTGGGTTTTTCTTACTAACGCAATCTCTTTTCTTGAAATTATCCCATCTTTCTCTGCGTGTATTTTCTTTTATTTCTTCTTATAAAAGTAACAGGAGTGTAAAGTGAATTAAATCTGGGCTGATTGATCCAAGCACCTTGAGATGTTTAGGGGCATTCTCCAGTCTCAGGTACCTAAGTCCTTGGGCCCAAAAGTCATTCATTGGATCCTGGATTCATATGTGTGTATATTTTTTTTAGATTTTAACTTAAGCATATCTCAGGTACATTTAGCAATAGAAAATAGTAAATTGATTTCTAAAAACAAATACGGGACTCTCTAACAATGCTTTTATGTTTGTTGGTGTTCAACTACGATTTAAATATACACAAAAATTAAAATGGATTTGTAATATACATAATTTTACTATTACAAAATCTAAAATAAATCTGGCTAAAGACAAAGAGACAGCAGTGACTATCCACAAATATGTTTTTAAGTGAGATAAATGCATTTTTGCAAATGTTTTGAGGCAAGAAAACTTCATTCAGTTATTTAATTCCTCCTACATAGCTAACCTAAAATTCCTCAAAACTCAGACATTGCTAAAATGCATAACAGTAAACCCTGCCAGTAATTCTTGATTAAAAAAAAATAAATTATGGCAATGCTCTAACAGTGGAGAAAATATTTTGACAACACTGTAGTTCAAATTGCTGCGTGTGAAGCTCACATCAAATTTAGCTGTGTTTTCATTCAAGGTGCTTGTCCCAGTTGTACTAAACTGATGTGATAATGCAAGGTTTATTCAGAACCTCATTGAGCAGCCAAAATTGTACACCATATACTCTCACATAACAGAAACCCAACTGCAAGAACCCACAGAGCTTGGCACAGAGTTAAGGTCACTTCATGTTTGAAAAAGAAATATTAATGCACTTCTGAATTGCAACCACAGATGTGGAAGCCAGCACTTAAAAATCTGAGCTAAGGGAGTCTACAAGGTAATCATTGCAACATGTAAAGTAACTGCAAAGTTACATAACACTGAATCCATCTCTTGCAGTTTTAGTCAAGCATAAGAAGTGAAGGTGTGCAAGCTGCCCAGAAAGCTGCTTTCCTCTAATGCTCAAGGGAAATTCAACCCTGAGCACCTAAAAACTTGTCTACCAGAAGATAATTCTATTCATTGCTACACCATTTCCATCAGGACTAGCTCAGTTAAAGAAATTTATATATTATCATTAAGTGAAGCTATAAATCACAGGTATAAAATTGTAGCATTTATTTATATACTATATATGTATAAAAGACAAAACACTAACATGGTCAAAATCAGCTTTCATTTCCATCATTTGCAGACCTGTATTAGCAGTGTCCATTACCTTAAAACCATCAGCCTTTTTGTCACAAAGCAAGCTACCTGGGTCATTCCAGGTCACTGGCATATTCTCAAATGACAGTCGTAATCTTTAAAAAAAGGAAACTTTACTATACCTTTCAAAGCTATTTGAAAAAATCTAGATAATTGCAGAAGTAACCAAAAAGCCCAAACAAATTTTAAAAAGCTATTTAAAATAAGATACAGTATTTGTAAAAATCAGGGCAAGCAATGGCTACAACAGGATTGGGGAGTGTAAAAAATCTACACATTCCATGACCAGACACAGTCTGTAGACAAGCTACACACAAAATTTTGGGTAAAGTCATCTGTACCAGAGCACTGCAACATCTTTCACAAACCTCTCTAGCCCTATATTTTAAAGCAGTAGATGACCTTTTAGCAATCTTAGTGCACCCCAACCAGAACAACGCAGGACTACAAAGGTATCCTTTTGACTGTAACATTCATTTTAAAACAGTATACTTGAAATAGCTTCTTATCAGAATGTGGAAAAAGGTTGTTTTTTTTTTCAAAAGAATTTGACACCACTGAGCAGTGGTGTCACGGAGCATAGCTTAGAAGTATTGGAGAGGTTCAGGGTATTTCATACTTAAGAAACTAGTAAAGAAAAAAATTTCTACAAATAAATTATATTACTGTCAACACTTTTTTTTTTAAAGGTTGTCACTGCCTTTGTGAGACAAAAACACTTGAATATGGGATGCATGTGTGCAACTAACTGCCAGACAACATGGTGAGATGGATTCAAAAGATAATGCAATTTCATCCGCTGTAATTGAACCATTGTATTAGAGAGGATGGCACGCACCTCTGGATGAACTTGGATTAACACATGGCTCAAATCCACATGCCCAACTGTCATCCTAATTTGATAGTAACTGGTGCACAGAGCAAAACTAAATATTGTACAATATACTGTGTGAACTGAGTTTGACCCAATAGTGTTGTGGAAAAATCTCACTAATTTTCTTTTTGAAATATTAAGTAGGCATGACGAAATGGAGCAAATAGATTTAGCTGATATTGTACCAGCACAAATAACTGTAACTGGATTACAGCAATATTGGACATACACCAAAAATAAATGCTGAGAATAGTTTGCTTCAGGCAAAAATGTGCATATGGGAAAGAAAAAGTGCATATGGGAAACAAAAATTATTAATAGAGTTCTGAAAGGGAAGCTAGAATCATGGGCAAAGATGATTTAGATGTAGTAACAGATTTTTCCCTCCAACCAAGAATGCAGTGTTATACAACCATAAAAAAACACAGAATAAAAGAAAAATAACAGAAGAGTAATAAACACAGACTGGACCAACTTATTAGAGATGCTAAATTTCCATAAATACTTTTCTTGAAGGAAAAATAATATGAATAATTACTAACACAATAGCAAAACTACTGAAATAAGTCAAAGGCAATTTCTTTGCTAGTTTGTTTTGGGTCGGTTGGTTACTGAAATGCAATCTTGTAGAGAAATAATATTCTCAGTGGTGACATGGGCTAGAAGGAATGGTTGTGATTAGTCCAAGATTAGGCCAGGAGCCAACTGATCTGGCATAACTCACTGTTATCATAGTGTACCTAGGAAATCTTGGATGAATAATTTGATTTCCATAACTATTCATATGTAAAATGAAAAAAAAAAAAAAACAACCCACTTCATTTAATGAAAGTAGAACATAAGGGGTGGGGAAAGACAGCTGAAAAAAACCAACACAGTTTCTATTTCAGGTCTGTCTACTCCTCTCCTCTTCTAGGTATTCAAGGCAAGAAGCATGCAGGACTACAACACCAAAAATACAAGAGTAGAAGGAGAAAAATATAATAAATTATAGCTATTTTTAAAATTCACCATTAATGAAATTTCACTGGAAATCTATCAGTGATTTTCAAGAGTTATATTTTGCTTACTTAAAAAAAAAAAAGGTATGATTGCCATATCCTTTAAACAACAGGATGGGTCTCAATCTTAGAGGTTTTGCAGAAAAATACCAGCACAGCACAGAAAAATACCACACAGCTGCCTGCACAGTGTATCTGGCTGCATGATCAAGGGCATGTTCTTTTCATTTTTATCATAGGCTAGAACAGCTTAAGGAGCTACAAACACAAACATATCCATTTTCAGTGTTAGCTGCACGTCCTAGGGTTAACATAAGGACAATCATTTGGAAATCAAGATCCAATGAAAGAGAAAAATGACAGAGGTTTGGAAGTGAACTATATCAAGAGAAGAAAACAACCCTCATCTGGGAATATTAAGTCACAGTCAATCACGTCAAAGCTGGTGGAGAACAGCACAGCAGGTTTACCAATTTCACATCCAAGTGAATCAAAGAATCATAAAATTTCAGTGAAGTGAAATACAAGAGCATTTTCATGCCAATGCAGGAATTTCCCTTACTGGACCTGCTATTTTCAGGTTGTGGTGTTGTGCTGGATACAGCCGGAAAAGAGGCAATTTTCTTCACAGTGGCTGCTGTGGGGCTGCGTTTTGGATTTGTGCTGAACACAGGGTTGATAATTTAGAGACGTTTTTGTTACTGCTGAGCAGGGCTTACACAGAGCCAAGGTCTTTTCTCCTCCTCATACTGCCACGATGGCAAGGCGGCTGGGGAGGCACCTATTTACAACAGGTGGTTTCCGATTTAGGAAAAGAAATGCAACTACGCTGGGTCTCCATTCAGATAGCAACATGAGCAGAAAAGTATACTGCAAATACCCAGCATATATCCATACAATAAGTTAATCAGGAGTCTTATCACAGTCACATTGCATACAGATAAATGCACAGTGTGAATTGTATAAAGGAAGAGGGCAATATAACCAAGCTAGAATTTTTATTCCAGTGCTGACCATCCATGTAGAAAATAAAAAATGCCAATTAGCTGGCTCAGACAATCTTTTTTATGTGTAGTGCCTATTACAATATCCTCTTTCTAGCTGATTACTTCCCATTAGAGTTATTTTGAAAGAACTTGAATTTATGAGCAGACAATGAGAAATTGTTTCTTCCCGATGAATCTATTTGTGCTATCTTCTTAATATATCTTTGAAGAGTTTGACACAGTTCTGTCACTGTCACTATGGGCCAGTTATAAGCTTCCACTGCAGATGAATGGAAAGCAGAAAGATGTGATCACACATCACAGCCAAAAAAAGACAAGGTTTAGAGCATACATTGCCAAGAATTCAAGTTGCTAAGCTCTCTCTTCAGCCTTAGGAAAGCAAAGACTTAACAGACTATTATGAACTTCAGAACAAAAGCAAAACCATTTGATGGAACATAACTGATTCAGTATTAAAAAAATAACAAAAATCTATCTTGTTTCTCTACAGTCCATGGCCACCCTTGAGATTTCATTTCAGTTGAAAACAAATATTTCCCAAAAAGAAATATCCTAGCATGTTTTTTAAAGGTATTACATACAGGTCAATGTGCTGTGTCTGTAAATGACAAGGACAATCCCTCAATCAAGAAATTGTGATACAGAAGCAAGATGAATCCCTGATGGCTCTATAATGAAAAGAGCTTTACCCATTTACACAGTTGCTCTAAACTGTCTTCATTACTTGGAAGAGTAAACCCAATCTATTTGCATTATTTGGAGCATCTATAACAGTACATTTTATCTACACCAAGTGACCTCAAAGGCTGGACCCACTGCTCTTTGCTTTGATACAGACATTTTTGAGCTTAATGCAGGGTGGATAGGGTAGAATTCTAGAGTCTGTGTTGTACAGTAGGTCAAACCACCTGCAATTCTCAGGCTAGCGCTGCACAAATAAGCGAAAGCAGGCTAATGGCTAAGGTAAAAAGTAGTTTCTGTGTATAAATGGACGTAAACACAGCCTGCTACTCATAGCTACTTAGTTTTAGGAAGAAAAGACCTAATTTTAAGGACGTTGGGTTTTGGTTTTTTTTTACATGAAAATCCAGAAAATAAACTCTTGGTTACAAAACACATGAATTCTCCTGCAACCACTTGCTGCATGAAGAAAATAATCTGTTCTATATAAGAAGACCACAAGGAAAGCACCTTAGCTTCTGAAGGAAAAAGTTATTAACTAGAGCAGAGTAGAGGGGGAGAGAATCCCCTCCCTTGCCCTGCTGGCCATGCTGCTCTGGATGCAGCCCAGGACATGGCTGGCTTTCTGGGCTGTGAGTGCACATTGCTGGGACATGTTGAGGTTCTCACCCACCAGCACCCCTGACTATTTCGCCTCAGGACTGTCTCAGTCCCAATTCTCCTTCCAGCCTGTATTGGTACTTGGGATTGTCACAACCCAGGTGCAGGACATTTCACTTGGCTTTGATGAACTTCAGGAATGTACAGACCCACCACTTAATCCTGTCAAGATCCCTCTGGCAACCCTTCTCTCCAGCTTGGAGTCATCAGCAGTACCACACCACATAGCTTGGAGTCATCAGCAAACTTGCTGAGGGTGCACCTGAATCCTCTGGCCACGTCACCAACAAGAATCGTGCTAAAAACTGACCCTTGAAGACACCACTCGTCACTGCTCTCCACTTGGACATTGAGCCATTGACCACAACTCTGTGAGTGTGATGTGCCAATCAACTCATCATCCAGCGAGTGGTTCATCTGTCAAGCCCACATCTCTCCAGTTTAGAGACGAGGTTATAGGATATGAGAATATGGGGTAAAAGACAGGGTTGATTTCATAGAACGCTGGTCTGCATTCCTAAAGGAGATGTAAGAGCAAATCAAAGAACAGTTGAGTAGTCATGTACTGAAAATTCACATTGCAAGGTTTTGTTTTGTTTTGCATCATTTATTTAAACAAATTCCAATGTTTAGCTAAAAAAACCCTGTTCTTCAGTCAAATAGCTCTTGCTCTGAGAAACATTTGCCTGAGTTACTTTCAACTTCCATCTCCCCGTTTTCATCGATTTATTTCTATTGTCTAATTTTACTTCATTTTTTATCCCTCTCAGTAATCATTAATTTCAAATGAAAAGTTCCCAGGCTTTGTTAGTCTGTTTATTCAGTCTGTTAACTAGTCTCTCATAGGTCAGCTCCATCCCATAAGCATTCCACCTTTTTCTTCCAACTTTATCCAGTCTAAAGAGGATTAGACCTTTGCAGGTTTGCGTGATAGCAAGCTGTTAGTGACAGATTACTGACCAGAACACTATGACAAAAACAAACAAACAAAATTACTAGCCCTTGAATATTGATAATACAAGTTTATAAAAACATTCCACACACCTGGGGACTCCTTGCAAGACCATTCTTAGCAAACTATATTAATTTCTTAATGTCCTGGAGTATGTCAGGATCAATTTAAGAGAACCTTTGTGCAATTTAGTATTTTTTTTACATCACTTGTTACACCTTAAACACAGTTAACACTATGGCTTTGACACCATACTGAGCTATAGTATTTCTTACCCCCTTTGATACACGTTAGAATTTGTGTTCAGTTTGCTTTCACTTACACTAGATTACATCATTCTTATGCAGATTGCAGCAATACTCCATGTCTTCTCTGTACTGTTTCTTAGAAGTATGATGCACCAATATCTTCATTTATACAAAGGATTTCACTCTATCTACATAAGTCATGTACATGGTACTTGAATTCCATAAACAGAATAATATTAGTTGTCTCAAAGAAAGAAATGGAAAAAATATTGTAAGTGAAAAAGAAACGTTCCTCTGACGTGCATTGTTAATTCTCGGAAATTGGTCACTGTAGATACAAGAAGCTTAAATTGGCAGCCTTGTTGGAAGTTTTGGTTATAATTCTTCTATAATGTATATGTAAAATATAGCTCAGGAGATGAGAATAAATAAGTAATTAAACATGGATTGGATGGTACCAGGAGAAATAAACAGTGTCATTGGCAGATAACTCTGGAAGAGTGGACAGCACTTTTCCTGAATTTTTGTCTCAGTACCACCAACCACAGTGTATGAGTCTCTATTAAAAATAAAACTTCACGTGAATTTGAAAGTATATTTTTAACTAGTTCATGATGACACGTTCATCTACCATTTCAATCAGACATAATTTTGTTCCCTTATGACTAATGACTGATTAGTGAATTGCTTTTATGCCAAAATAAATGTTTCTAAGTATGTTCTTAAATAGACATAATGATTGCAAAAAATTACAACGGGAAAAAAAAGAGCATTTATCAACAACTGTGTCACAGATTACTTTCAGCTCATGAATAGAGTGACTTGTGAAGGCAATATAGAAAGTTTTAGATGAAGAGTTCAACGAAAATTTATCATTAGGAAGAAATAAGGATCTATTACTTCTTTAGTGCTTCTAAGAACGTATTTTGGAGTAGTGAAACTCAGCATACAGTGTTACTTACAGTAAGAGCTATTCTCTACAAAGAGAGTTATTAGAGTGCTACTGAAATTAAAATTGGAGCTGGACATGAAGGGTAGCAAGAAAGCTTTCCATAGCAACACAAGGAGGACAAAGAGAAATGTGGGTATATAGTGACAAAGACATGGAAAAGCCTTTGTTGTGAAGTGACTTTGCTTTCTCAATGTTTATAGGTGAGGTCTGCTCTCCAGCTTCCCTAGACCCTACAATGACCAGTAGAGTCCAGGGCTGGAAGTGCGACCCACGACACAAGAATATGAAGCTAGAGACCACTTAAGTAAATTGGATGTACAAAAGTCCATGGAAGCATTCCAAAAGTGCTCAGGAAGCTTGCCGACATTGTAGTGAGACCTCTCTTGCTGTTTAAAGGCTGTGGTGTCAGGAGGAGTCTTGATAACTGAAACATACAAATATTGCATCCATCTTCAAGAAGATAAGATGAGGATCTGGGGAACTAAAAGATGGCCTGCCTAATTTCAGTCTGTCGGATGGTTACGGAACAAACTAAAATGAAATTTTACAGTTCACAAATTGGAGGGAGCTGTTGATCTACTGATAGACATCTCTGTCATTCATAGGAATCTTGACAGATTGGAGAAGTACATTTGAAGAATCTTCATGAAGTTCAAGGAAGAAAATGTGAAGTCTGGCACCTTGAGAGGAATACTCTCATGGAACGGAACTGGTTGGGGACTGATTGGCTGGAAGCAGGATTGCAGAGAAGAAGCTGAGGACCTGATGGACAAGCTGAACAGGAATCAGCAGTGTGTCCTTACAGGTTAAGGTAAACCATACAGTGGTCTGTATAGTATAGAAAGGACATCAAGGGAAGTGACTCTTTGCTGAGTATTATGAAAACACCTCTGAAGTACTGTGTCTCTTTTGGGCTACCCAGAAGAAGAGAGATGAACAAACTGAAGTGAGTCAAGTGAAGAGGGTCAGCAGGCTGGGGCATGTGATGTCATTTGGGCCAGAAAAGATGCTAAGGCGCAAATCCAGCTGACCCTCTTCTTAAATGGATGATTACAGAGAAGCCAAAATTCAGAGCGAAAGGCAAAGGCCAATTAACACAAGCTGCAGAAATGGAAATGTGTTTAGGTGTTAGAGAAAAAAAAAGCCATGAATGTGATCAAGAGCAGGTTTCCAGCTTATTAAAATCACTGATGCTTATAGAACTGCTGCAAATGCTTCCCTTGCTCAACAAATGTCCCCTAGTGTAGAGCACATCTTTCGATGTTTGACTGGTCAGTCAGTCTTTAGTGTCTCTGCTTGAAACACCCAGGAAGTAAAAACCACAGGAGAAAATTACCTTAATATAAATGAAGCTAATTGTTTGGTAGAAGGGACAATTATTTCATATTTCCAATTCTAATAAGAGTCAGCTCAGTCTTGTTTACCTGATTGTTTCCTCTCAACTGTTTTTAAAATAATACTAACTGCAGATGTTGGCGGGTGAAGACCAACTATTTCAGTCTGGAAAATTCACACTATGTATCTGCCAACAAGCAGAATGTGAGAAAACTGAAGAAATTATAAAAAATCAATCCAAAATAAATCAGCCTCGTACTCATTATCCTAGCACATCCAACGTGGCAAAAGAGAATGCCAAATTGCATTAAATGCTAATGGTCTGTTCTCTTTCAGAAAAGAAATAATACATTTGTTGTCAACAACTTTTGGCAGCTGTTAGTAGATTGTCATGGGATTAGGTGTTTGAAGTTTGTAGAAAAAGTATCTGTTTGACAGAGTGGAAGGTTTAATTGCAAGTTTTCTAAATCCTTTATTCTTTGCAGAGTGGTTTGCAGGACAATGAACCTATAGCTGATAATTTAAAACCAACAGTGGTGTAGGGGCCCTGAGGGCACTGTGAGGCTGATTGTCACTGTCTGCCTCTCCCATGTGCTACCCTAACACCCAGATCCCATTTCAGCCCAGTCTGGGGGCACCACTCCAGGACTGTCCTGCAGTATGTGGTCTCCAGCTCCACTACAGCTGTGCAGTCATGGCCATGGCTCACAAATTTCAAGGTATCAGGGAACCAAATGCACAAACACAGCTCCTGGAAGACCCACTGTTAAGGAAACTTCCCTGTCGGACCATACAAGAGTGACTCACACAGTCACACTCGTTTCACCTGAGCTGAAACCTTCACAGCAACACACCCCTACACCCACATCAGGTTTCCTTATGGATTCCCATAACAGTGTCTCAGGTATTCAAATCTTTAAAACAATTTAATCTTGGTGCAATAACTTAGTGTAATAAACAACAAAATAACAGCCTGAGCTGTTGCCTCTGAGGAAGGACCCTGAACAAAATAGCCCCATGGCTTTTAGCCTCTCAGAGTCTAAATGCCAGAAAATTTGGAGTTATTGACTCCTACTGTGTCCAGCAGGATGGGCCACAGGTGCCCTTTGTTATGCGAAGGCTCAGCTGCTCACGGCCTCTTGGCTCAGGCTCCTGCCCCCAGAGCTCAACCAGCAGCTCCATCAGGTGCTCCACTCCAAGCTCTCTGCACTGAATGTGTCCCTCAAAGTTGCTCCTCTGTGTTCTGTGATATTTGAGGACACACATGCATACTTGTGAGTTACAAACTTTGTCTTCCAAATTGAAAATAACCCGGGTAGATTTAGAAAATATTCAGAGATTTTTATCTCCTCGCAGCAAAATAATTCACAAAACGTTTACAGGCATAAAATATTTTATGTTATAACTGGAATCTTGGCAGCAAGATTCAAAAACCAATTTATCTACATAAAGCCATGCAAATAACTTCTCTATTGAATATCTTCTATGACCTTCAGTTATCTTCATTATTTTTCTCTTCTAAGACATCTGAGATTCACTTTTCTTTGGACAGAAATATTTTGTGAAGATCTGTCAGCAGTGTTTTGCCTATATATATATGTATTTGCCATCCAAAAGTAATCTACGTGCCCAATTAAAACAGGTTCATACTAAATCAATATTAGATGTTAATATTTTGCCCTTACTGATATAGGCTGTCTTCTGCTTCAGCTAACACAAAATAGACACCATGATTCAGATTGTATTTGATTTACCTCTTCAAAAAAGGAAAGCAAAATAAAAGCTACGTTTACAAAGCTACTGGAAATAGGATGTCATTTTCCACAGCAGCCCATATATTGAGACAACCACCCAAGGGAAGGTGTCCCTGGAGTCTAAATGACAGTCTTGAGCTTACTCTGGGTATGAATCAACAGATTCACAAGATCAACAGATAATGACCTAAAAACAAACCTTTCCACTCTTCAGAGTATCTTGGTCCAGTAACCTGACCAAGCTGTCCAGCCAAAACAGACAATCCCAGGCAACAGTGATGAGACCCACTGTGCTGGGATGCCTGTCCTCAAAGAGAAGTGGATACAGCACAGCCAAAAAAATGGTCTTACCATTAGTAAGAAAAGCCTGGAAGTGAGTGCAGGATATCTTGCCTAAGCTCATCTTAGCTGATTTTAGCTTGGTTAGTAAAGAGAGCAATAGCCTGACAATCAGGTACTTATTGCCCGAATCTGATGTAGACTCATTTCAGCTGATAACAATTCATTTTGGATGAAACTGCCTGCAACTTTAACTTAAATATATCATGGAAGAGCAGATGAATACCAGAGCTCTCAGACTATAAATATTTATCCTAACTAACTAACTAAATAAATAAACCAAGACTTCGGTGATCCTCGTCACTTCTAAACTAAAGCTGAAAACACTTGACATTGACTCCCCCATTCTCAAAAACACACCTCCAGAATCTGAGTCCTACCCTAATCATTTTGCTAAGAGGTAAGACTGAAAGTTCTTTAATATTCTTCCTTTTTCTGAGCATCAAAACACAGACAAATAAATACTGCAAGATACCCTTCGGTTTTGACAGAAAAAAAAAAAAACAAACCAAAATAAAACCATTATGTTGATTCATCAGTTCCATGACATTTACTTTGAACTTCACCTTCAACCTGAAGCGACCAACATGACTCCTCCTCACTGTAGAATGAAAAACGGTTGTGCACATCTTTGTTTTCCATGTGTCTATATGGACAGGTAATCGACATATGGGATGTGTTACTGTCTGCTTTTCTTAAACCTCTCCCTGTGAGAGGAACTGAGCCACCCCCAGAACCTTTCCTAGACTGACCACCATTCAGCAAAATCTACTCAAATGAGTAAGTAGTTCAAAGGACAGTCAAAAATACATTTTCCATTAGCCTCCTAGCTACCAGTCAAACAGAAGAGCTCCAGATGAGCTGCCATTCTTTTCTGTTTACTCCTGTCAGCAACCCAAGGAGAGTGAGCATGGTTTCGTGCAGACCCAGTTCACAGAATCACAGAATAGTTGGGGTGGAAAGGAACCAGTGCTGAACAGAGGAGAAGTATCACCTCCCTCAACCTGCTGGCTCAGCTCAGTGCAGCCTTGGGGACTCTTGGCCTCTTGGTGCAAAGGCAGGTTCATGGTCAACTTGGTGCTCACCAAGACCACCTGCTCCATCTCTGCAGCCACTTAATGAATGGCATTGACCCCCATGCAACTCCTTGAATAACTTCATGGCAGACCTCTGCCCTCAGTGTGGGTCCAGCATGGAAGTAAGAAATGGCTGTATAGGATTTGGCTGACTGATTAGGGTCTTCATCCACTGACAGAAGGAACTGGGTGCCAGTGTAGCTTAACACAAAGTATTATTTTATAAATCTCATTTGCAATATTCAAATCTCTTTGCTTTGACTGTCAAAAATCTGGAAAACTGTGAAAAAAAGAAACCTGTAAGTCTGGAACACTTTGGGATTGGTGTATATCAGGATACATGAAAGAATTTCTACAGTAGAACCTTAATAGCCAGTTCCAGTCTTTACAAAAGGGGTTAGAGAGAGAACCTTGATTCTCAGTGACCTTAAGGGCTCAGCATAAACCAGTGGGCTCAAACACAGCCAAAAGATGTATAAATAGCACATGAATTTTTGTCTGGGATTTTTTCTGATATTTTAATTGAACTAGCCTGTAGCAAAAATGCTTACCACACTCACCAGGTAGCCAACACTGCCATTGTGGCAATTATTTTCAATTACATTATTTTTTCGTCAGAACAGCTATCAGTTCACCTGTAAAATGCAAATCTATCACACCATTCAAAAGGCAACCATTCAGATCCAATTAATTTTCAATCCTGAAAGGTGATTAATTTCATCTCATAGTTTAAATCTAGAAACTTGGTGGTACGTCACAGCACACTTAGTCAATTTATAATAAGCAAAATTCTTTAATTGAGGAAAGATCCCTATTTGCTCTGGCTTTAACCTTATCTCACAAATGTCTGAGTGACACAATGACCAGAACAAAACTGGGCTGGACACTGAACAATGCACTGATCCGTACCTTAGCCTGTATGCACTGCACTGGGTACGACTGATCAGAAGATACAGAGAATGAAAGCTCTGTCTCCCTCCCTATATGCAAATAAACACACCATATTTAAACAGTCAAAAACAGTTCAGAATCTGGTTCTTAGTATTCTCATGTTTATTACAGTCACATTTCTGGTTCTAGAGACAGATCCCATCAGATTATAAATCATCTGATTATGGTAATTTCCATATAGTTTACTAGATCTTTTGCAATTCTGTAGTTATTGATGTTAACTACAAAAAGACTAATCCCCATTTTCTCCGGAAATAAACCACGATTATCTCCCCAGACCCTGAGGGTGGCTTTGAAAAGAATGTGAGTTATCTCTAATGGAGATATGTTAACAGATGTTATATTTGTCATCTGATTAAGCTTTCCAGAATGATCATTAAAGTCACTTACCCATATGGAACATCATATGTACCTACTGTTTAACTGGGCAAAGCATATTGCTTGGTCTGAAGAAAATATATAATTTGTGATATCTTAGGAACAGCAAGGAATATGAATTTTTTCTATCCTCCTGTGGAATTACATCAGGGTTATCTGGATGGAACTGTTTTCAAGACTCCTGTCTCATCTGCAGCACAAAAGAGAGTGTGTACAGACAACCAAGGTCATATGGATGAAATAACTTGCTTATTCATGTGACTGCTGGCTTAAACCAGCTCTTCTGCCAAAGTGCCAAAGTGTTTCTGTGTTTCACTAGGGAAGCCATTTAAAATAACATTATCACCTGTGGTCATTGCATATGCCTAATTTTCTCACTACTGAAGTTGAAAGCTTTGGGTCTAATTTGCAACAAGATCAAAAAAAAACCAAAAAATGCATCTGATGTCAGCACGAATTTTCTCATACTCTTCACCTGCTTTACAAGGCTGAGCAAATCCTGAATTATCAAGCATGAATAAATCAAACATCCAAAATTAGTGTGAAAATGAGTTTAGGTTTTCAGTTTGGGGTTGTTTGTTTGTTCGTTGGTCTTTTCGTATTTCCCCGTGCTCTAATTTGCCTTAGAGTTTGTTATCTGAATGATTATGTTTCCCCTCTCCCCTCCTGGTTCCCAGTTGCACTCTTCTTATCCTGTCTTTCACAGAACCCATCAAGACAGATGGATTCATATAACCACTAATGCCCAGTTTCAAAGCTACTCAGACTGAAAATGTGGCTGTGTTAACACAGAGCTGTTCCCAAACTAATACAGTCTGTTTCTCAGTCAGGCTTATTATACTGGGGCATAGAACAGATAGACTCTGTGCTTTCAGTTCCAATAAACGTATACATCTAAGGATGAAGTGACGTGTTATGGCAAAAGGCTGACTTCATCTTGAAGCTAATGGTGCTTAATCCCTGGGAAAATAACACCCATGCACTTTGGTTAGCAGTAAGAGGTGCAGTAACAACCTTCAGAATGTGCTCCAAAAAATAGCTCTTTGAAGACTTAATTATTATCTCTAGCAAATATATGGAGAGCCTTTGTGAATTCTGGATTGTAACTCAGCCAAATTTATTTGCATTTTCAAAAGCACCACCATTAATGAAAATACTCTGGCTCTTCTAGAAGAGCTGGAATGTCAGGAATACAGAAATATCAGTCCATAAATTACTAAATTATTATGGATAAAAAATGTTCAGATCAGTTAGCCTGAGGCAGACACAGAACATGGAAAATTTTAGTTTAACACTTAAAATTTTTTGAAGCTGCACACTGAGAAACATTTGTACAGACAGAATTGAGTCATTATAATAGTAATAGATGTTATCAGTTCTGCCCACTTTAGCTGGTTTTGGCTGGGCTAGAGTTAATTTTCTTTACAGCAGCTGGTGCAGGGCTGCATTTTGCATTTTTGCTGGAAACAGTGCTGATAACACAGGGATGGTTTCCTTACTGCTGAGCAGTGCTCACACAAAGCCAAGGCCTTTTCTGCTCCTCACCCACCCCACCAGTGACAGGGCTGGGGGTGCACAAGGAGTTGGGAGGGGGCACAGCCAGAACAGCTGATCCCAAGGAATCACAGGGATATTCCAGACCACAGGGTTTCATGCTCAGCAGATGCAGCTGGGGGAGAAGAAAGAAGTGGGGGACATTTGGAGTGATGACGCTTTTCTTCCCAAGTTCCCATTTCGTGTGATGGAGCCGTGCTGTCCTGAGGATGAGTGAACACCTGCCTGCCCATGGGAAGTGGTGCATGAATTCCTTGTTTTGTTTTGCTTGCACAAGAAGTGTTTGATTTACCTGCTAAACTGCCATCATTTCAACCCACACGTTTTCTGACTTTGACTCTTCCAGTTCTCTTCCCGATCCCTTGGAGGGGAGGGAGTGAGTGGCTGGGTGGGGCTGAGCTGTTGACTGGGGTCAAACCATGACAATATCACACTCAGATGTGATAGCTGTGATGTAATAATTAAAATTACTTTCTAAAGTCAAGTAACTTTGGTTTTTACAAAGTCTATAATTTATCTTAATCAGACTTTCCTTGATACACACTTAAACATTTCCTATATAAAACTTTTTTTGTTGTTATAACATCAGTGATACAAAACCGTTGACTATTTTCTACATCCACTTGATTCAGATTTGCAGACAGTGCTGCATGAGGTACAGATTCCTTTGTCCTCCTTGCTGCTGCTCCAACTGGTTCTGCTCTCTTCCACCTTTAACTTCCCCTTCACTCTCCACACCTGTTTGTTTCAGCCTCTAGTACTCAATCTTCTGATTATACTTCCATTCCCCTGGCTGAGACACTGTGACACATTTTATTGGGTTTTTACTATTATAAGCATTTTTTGTCATGAGAGAAAGGCACTTCCAAGCCTCCTCCTTCTTCTTGCTCTCATTTAGATATTTCAGGTACCAAGCAATACATTTTCAGACCTTTACCAAGAGATTCTCTAATGAAAATTAAGTTAGCAGTTCTGTTACAAAATGCCTCAGCATCTACCTGAGAGCTGATAAATATATTAAAAAGAAGATATGCTAGCCAAGAAACTTTCAAGTAGAGCTTGAATGGTGGTGTGAAGGAGAAACCAGCCACCAGTATACCTATGGGTGCATCTAGCAAAATCAAGGTAATTAATTTTTGTACTTCATTAAAGAAACCAGGATTCACAATTTAATGGACCTTGGATTTTACATCTCATCCTTGTCCTGTGACAGTCCAAAGTATCATAATGACAGTATTGACCAAATTAGCACAGACTTTCATTTATTATATTCTTGTTGAAATTAAAAGTAATAAGATTAAGTACATAATAATGAAAACAGCAAATAAATTAACATGGATTAAATGTAAAACTCATTACTCCTTTCACAGCCTTTAAAATATGACTTTTTTTTTGAAGGATACCTTCAAACAAAGGATGGTTACCATTAAGTACAGATTATCAAATACCCTTAGAATCACAGAATCCTGTAATGGTTTGGGATGGAAGGGACTAACTAGATCACCTTGTTCCAAGCCCTTTGCCATGGGCAAAGGTTCCACTGGACCAGGTCGTTCAGAGGCCTGTTCAACCTGGCTTTGAACACTACCAGGAATGTGGCATCCACAGGTTCTCTAGGCAAACTAGAGTTTGCCTAGTGCCTCACCACCCTGATAATGAAGGATTTCCTCCTAATAGGTAACCTAAGTTTACCCTCTCTCTGTTTAAAGCCATAACCCCCTGTCTTATCAGAACAGGCCTTGCCAAAAACTTTGCTCCTATCTTTCTTATAGGTTCCTTTTTGGTACTGGAAGATGCTACAGTGTCTCCCTGGAGCCTTTTCTTTTCCAGTATGAACAACTTCAACTGTTAGACTGTCCTCACTGGAGAGATGATCCAGTCATCTGAGAATCCTCATATGTGGGGGACCCACACCTGGACACAGCACTCCAGGTGAGGGTCTCATGAGAGCAGAGCAGAGATGCAGAGTCCTCTCCCTCACCCTGCTGCCCACGCTGCTGTGGATGCAGTCCAAGACATGACTGCATTTCTGGGCTTTGAGTGCACATTACTGGGTCATGTTAAGCTTCTCACCCACTAGCACACCCAAATACTTCTCTTCAGGACTGATCTCAATCCCAGTTCTCCTCCCAACCTGTATTGGTAGTTGGGATTGCCCCAATCCATGTGCAACACCTTTCACTTTGCCTTGTTGAACTTCATGAGGTTCATACAGGTTCATCTCTCAAGTCTGTCCAGGTCCCTCTGGGTGGCATCCCTTCCCTCCAGTGTGTTGACCACACCACTCAACTTGGTGTTGTTAACAGCCTTGCTGAGGGTGCCCTCAGTCCCACTGTCCGTGGCACCCACAAAGATGTTACACAGCACTGATCCCAGTGCCAGCCCCTGAGGAGCACCACTCATCACTGCTCTCCATTTGGACACTGAGCTGTTGACCCCAGCTGCCATAGATTAGGAATAGTACTCCCTAATTCAGTGCCCCTACTGAGAATCTTCAAACCATGTGCTGCTTGTTTGCTCCCCTTCTCCCCTTCTGCCTGTGGCAGGATGGAGAGGAGAACTGGAGGAACAAAAAGGTAAAGATCACAGGTTGAGAAAAGAACAATTTGCTGGAAATAGCAATGAGAAAAGAAAATGAACAATAATGTGACAGGGGGTGTAGGAAAGAGGCAAGCGGTTCATATGAAAACAACAATATGTGACTGCTCCATTGCCAGGCCCAGAGGTGAGACTGACCAGCATGCAGCTCCCCAGCTCTTCCTTTTGTCCCTTTCTAAAAGCAGAGGTTAGATTTCCCCTTTTCCAAGCAGTAGGGACTTCATAGGCTGCCAAGACTTCTCAAATATGATGATGGTGGTTGAAGTCCCCCATGAGGACCAGGACCCATGAATCTGAGACTGATCCACTGTCTGCAGAGAGAGACTCATCTCCTTTGTATTCCTATTTGGGTGGCCTGTAGCAGACCCCCACTATGAGGTCACCTGTCCCTGCCCTCCCTTTAATCCTAACCTGTAAGCTTGTGCTCTCCTCCTCACTCATCCCCAGGTGGTCACGGACATTGAGCAGAAGGCTAACCATGTAACTCATTCTAAGATAGACTTGACTGATGATCATTTTTCCCCCTACTGAATACCCTTAATGACATCAGATTTCAATTTTTTATGCTGTTAGTACCAAACAAAAACAATAAATAAGGGCGTACGGGTTTCCAAACAAGGAACCATTTCATTTAGTGAGTCTCTACTGGAGAAGTCTCTGCACTAGTAGGTGTTAAGAGCTGAGCTTCAATTAATATAGAACAAAACAAGAGTTGAAAGTCTGTGTTGTGCCTCAGAGATTTCCTACATAGCTCAGGCATCATTAAAAGGAGTTACTGCTGAAATCTGAAGCACAATAATTGCCTGCCACTGCCTCCCTGTGCCATTCTGCCCTGAGTGCCTGTGTGCATCCAGGTTAAACCCCACTGCCAAGGGCAAACTGCAGAACAGCCCAGGGAAGGTGGCATGACGTTGTTCTTGTACGGAGCCAAGCGCTCTGCAGGAGCTACTTTGGGCTGTTTCCCAGTTCTTTGAGACACAATTAATGAGGCCAAGATGTAGCTTCAGTCAAATTCAGTCTCTCACAGCAGAACCCTTGCTACAGCAAAATCCTCACAAGGTGCAGTAATATCCTATGGATAGGGATCCTGCGTGCAGTACCTGCAACCCACAGGGATGCTGAGCCTGTGATTACATACTCCAGTACACCAGTCCCTCCAGTAGCCCTGCTTCCAGCAAGATTCCTTATGCCAGCATTGGCAAGCATCCCCAACAAGAGGATCTCCAGTAGCGGGAGAGAGAGGAGAGGAAAGAAACAGCTCAATGGAATGCTGCCCCCCCCTACAAGTGATACGGACTTTTGGATGGGTACAATCAAGCAATTATAGAAGCAGTGGGTTTTATCAGTTCTGTGGGTGTTTTTTACCAGTTCCATGTTGTTTGGATTTTTTTTTTTCAGGTTTTTTTAGAATTCTGAGAGTTACTTGTTGACACAGAGTCAAGAGCTACAAAATCAAATTGGAAAATTTCATCGGCTGCACTTGTAGAAAATAAATTAGGTTTCTCCATGATATCAAACAAGCTTTTTACACAAAAGACATTTAAGAACACTTTGAAGACCAGACTTTTCAAATTAAGTGGGTTTTTTCTTACTGTTAAATAGTTAACACCTGCTGCAAAAGTAATTTTTAAATTCTTTTGATCCCAGTAAAAGAATTACAGCAGATTATTAACATTTCAATTTACACTAAGTGCATTTACATTTAAATTAACCTTATTTAAATGCAACTTTCATTATTTTTAATGCTAATATAGCAATTCTTAAATTCCTTATGAACTTTTTCTGACCAAACACATTCAAAAAGCCAGCCTTGAAGTAGGACTCAAAATAATGGATACAACAAATCTGAATAAATTTTGCAAAAGTAATGATCAAATATAATGATTAATTAGAAGTGTTTCAAATGATTGGACGTATAAACCCTGACACTTTCCTATATGATTTTAGTAAATAACAGTATCTTTGCTATAAATTTATTTTAGAAGTGACTTTAATGAGTACCCTTTTTTTTCTCTCTCTTCTGAAGAGTCCTTTAGTGTTGCTCCTAAGTGTCAACAAAATATGTGAATATTTAAGGTTCATCAGCCTCATGAAAGAGTTTTAATGAATACACAGTATTTTTTCCATAACATTGAAAATACAACAATTTTATCTGTCTAATTTTATATAGAACTACCTGCATATGCCAGCTTGTGTCCCCTTTGTTAATGTTCAGTGATTGTACAGCCAATCAGCCAGGACCAAAACAGATACATTATTAAAATAAATTTGCAAGTGATTGCATATTTGAAAAGGTCACTGTACAGACTAAGGAGTACTACAAAAATCAAACACTCTAAAAGAAAAAAAAGGATTAAAAGCTAAGCAAGATCAACTTGCATTTTTCGGTATGGTAACGGCCTTGAATTATGATTGCCTGCTACACTGCTAAACCTGCTATAGGAAGAGAAATATTTTCAAAAATATTTAAGAAATTTAGAGACCCATAACACATTCTTAAATGTTTTCTCATTAACAAACTGGGTAATTACTGGTTTGTTTCCTACATTTCCTCACTTGATTTCAACAAGTTTTATAAAATTTAGGATATTCATTACTTGTTCCTTCACAGCCTGCAAGATTTGAGCCAAGAATGAAGGGTTTTGGAAGTTAACTGCTGAGAGCATGTGGTTGAAAAAAAAAAGGAAAGCATGCAAAAGAGCTAAATATAACCTGTATTTACATAGTATCTTCAGAAAAGAAGGGTACATAGTAATTTTATATACATTAAATAAAGCACTGTAGGTTGGGGCAAGGAAGGGCCAAATCAATTCCCAGTTATTAACAATAGAGAAAAAACTAATGCTAAATAAATAGAAAAGATAATAATGACAGGAAGTGGCCTAATGATAAACTCAGTAAAATAAATGAGATATGTAAAATGGCAGAGCAATGATGTCTTTTTGAAGATATTTTTTCAATATCAATCTCACAAAAGTTTGTTTTCCTTTTCTGGGTTCAACTGTAGCCAATTGGACAAAACTGGAGAAGCAAATTTGTAAGGAGAAAAATCTGAATTAAAATCACATAGCTGTCATCCTGTCAGCAACTACAGGAATGTAAACATTGGAACAAAATGTCCAAAGAGGCTGTATAGTCTCAGTCCTTGGAGATTTCCAAGACCAGGTTGGATAAAGTCCACAACAACTGTCCATGAAATCAAAACTGACTCATCCTTGAGAAGGGATGTGGACTGGAGTCCTTCCGAGGGGGGCTCTAAAATCTAAATGGCTGCATATATATGCTGTGAAACTTAAATACCAATATATGAGTTTGAAATCTTTATACATTTATGTCTACATTTCTATAAATTGCTGCTTTTTGTTTTGTTGTTTTTTTTCTTCTTTTCCTCCACTATTTGTACTAACAGAGATATTTGTCCTTTTGCTGCCTTTCCAGTTTCTGAGGGCTGATCTGGACTACAAACTCCTGCATCTCAAGTACTTTACAATTCTTCATCAATTAATTTAATACAATATTTTGCATTTTGTACTTTTAAGCTTATTGTAAAAGCAAGTTTGCCTTTCTGTCACCCAGTAGTTGTGTGACTCCCTTTTAAAATTTCAAAGCTGAAATTATGACCACTGGAACAGAATATTTTTCCAAATATTAAGTATCACACTGAAGCACGTGTTGCAATCTCTTTGTTTCAATTCAATGCAGAGTTTAGAGAGAAACTGCATTTGCTCATAGAGGCCAAATCACACTGCTGTTTTTTTCAAGATTGATAGCTGAAGGATCACAACCTTCTTGTTTAGGAGTAATGAAGTGGTATCTGATTTGAAGCACATACAAAAGAAATTTAACTGGAGGAGTCATACAAAGGTGTCAAATCATCAGATGGAGTCAAGGAAGTTGAGTGCAAAATTCTGGCTGAAACCAAGATAGATTCAACTATGTTCTGACTTGGCCAGTGCTCACACAATAGTTTGAATGACTGGAAACATGCTTTTTCTTCACACAGGGGACAGAGTTCTGAGTTCTGAAAAGTATTTGTGTAGACAGAGAGAAAACATTTCTTTATCCTCCTATTTACACTTCTGATCCAACATAACAGGATTGTTGTCAGAAGCATGAATGTATAAAGATCTCCAGTTCTCATTCAACATTTTGTGTATGTATAGATATAGATATATATATATATTTTTTTTTTCTCCCATTATATTTGTCTAATTCTATTATTTCAAGCAGTAAGACTATAAACTTGCTGCATGGAGTCTTGGAACTATGACATCTCTGTAAGCTTGCACATGCCTTGCTTCCTTCCATCCATCTACCATCCTGTTTTGCTTTTTAAACTGTTACTTCTCTCTGTGCTCTCTGCAGTCCTCCTGCTGCAGATGGTATCACAGCAATGGGAGCCCTCTCCTCTCCCTCTTTCTCCTGGAAACAGCAGGCTCTCTGCAGAAAGTGGTCTGGTGTGTTCTTTAACACATGAATTGATCTGTCAGTTAACCCTTGCTCACACAAGTGCCCCATTACTTTCCGTATTTGCTCCTGCTGCGGCTCCTCTGCTCCAGAGACTTACTGGCCATAATTCCATGTTTCTGTTGAAAAACATTTTAATTCTCCATTAAAGATTCTACTTCAAAGCTTTGCATAGGTAAACTGCTAATATGCCACAAAATTAATCACAAGGAAGACAAAAATATTCTTAAAAATATGACCTAGGGCTGCAAAATAATAATTTTGTGGGGTTTTTGTAGGGTTTTTTTTTTGCTTTTTTTTTTGGACAGGGTGTTACTATGTTGCCTTTCTTCATAATCCAGGTAAAACCTGATTGTTTTTATATTGTTGGAATAAAAAAATAAATATTTGACTGTCTACGTTGAAACTACTCAAGTAAAACAATGGGTCCTGTTGTGACCTCCTGTGAATACACTGCTAACTGCTTATATCTAAAAGACACAGTAGCCAGTGTTAATTGTTTTAATTACAAAATGCAAGTAGAACACAAAAGCTGGAGTTGACTTCACCATTGCAAAGAGCATTACATTTAGATGAATGATGAACAATTATAGCAAATTGCTTCAAGGATGACATAATCCAGTGGAAAAATGGGGCAAAGAGAGAAAAAAATAATCCCCCAATTTCCATGCTTCACCTCAAAACATTTTCAGTGGCCTACAACGTTATTTCTCTCTAAAAAGAGTCCCATTTCCCACTTCTTCTCTCACCAGGGATTTTGTGCAAGTTGAAAAGAAAGGGCATGAAAAACATTTCAGCCAACACTTGTCCTGTCAAACCAAGTGCAGTGACTGCAGAAGCCACGAGATGGCACATGGTTTGTGCCCTGATTGTCACAGTGTAAACAAACGCTTGTGGCTCGGAATCAGAAGGATGAGTTACTGCAGCTTTATTAGTTCCATTGTCTTTTTAACAACAAACATTTTCCGCTTCTTGAGCGCAAAATCTATGACTTCAATTTTTTCAACTGCTGAAGTTTCAGGAAAAAAATATAATTCAAGGGCATTAATCCCACCCTCAGAAAGTACATATATATCATGGCAGTGAAATATGCTACTTTTACCTGAAAAAGCACTGCAGTGTGCTCACAGACCTATTTTGGTCAACATAATCTGACCTCAGCAAACAAAACAGATTTGTAAAATGTAAAACTAACACAACACACAAATTATGGTGACTATAGCCTATAACTTGCTTCCAATCCCTAAAATTCTTTTATAAAATGGATTCACAAGGCAATATTTAGGAATCCTACACATCTACATCGTTCCTACAGCACTATTTATGTCCACCAAAACTGATGGTTTGTGAACCCATTTCCTTCTCCGTGGAAACTACCTGAAATATGGCAAATGATAAGAACAACTCCAAGAAATCTCTGCAGGAGCAAAGACAGTCATGTTCATTCCCATGACTTCATCCCCAAGTCCTGCTCATATTTATTGAATAATTGTATTCCATGGAAGTTTTCAGGGTTTGCTGTAGAGTTTTATTCTGTGTTGGAAGGAAAGAGGCATCTTTTATCCAGCAGGGGTGGGGTAGAGGGAAGCAAGACAGTGACAGCTTTCTACTTTAGTACATCTCTGTGGTTGATTTTCGTGCATGTCTGTGATTGTTTTTTGCTCTACTTAGTAGGAGCTCCTCCTTCAGCTTTTCTAAATACACTTTCTGGCATCATACAGCAGTTTAGTATCATATTTGTTCCAGGTTCAGACACTGAAAGCTGTGTTCTGAAGAAGACATATATGAGAAACTTTAAAGTAAATACCAGCTGTGCTTCTGCCATAACTCACGCAAGACCAGAACGTCCAGCAAGACATTCTTTTGGATTAATAGACATTGACTATTAAGTTCAAAATATCTCTTCTGAGTATTTTACAGGTTAATTTTACTTTTAAACAGTAAAATTATGAAAAGTATCTATAAACTCCTTTCAAGTGAGCTAGCAAAGCAACATTCCAGCTTCCTTAATAAAACCTCTTTGAGCTGCAATGTTTCTAGGTTTCAAATATTAAAGCTACATTTTATGTGGTGCTTATCTACCACAGTGACAGGACTCTAAAAGATGGTTTCCAATTCAATTCACAGTAGTCCCATCTGCTGGTTATTGATATTCCTAAGCTTGTGCAAAATTATATCGTGTTTTCTTTCCAGTCTGGGAATATTTTCCTGTTTTGGATTTTATTAAACCTAATAATCTTATAAGCTAAATTTGTCTTTCACAAGAAAGGCTGCAGTCATATACTAGAGAAGGGATTCATAAGATGAAACACATTGTTCTCCACCTTTATCCCTTCTGATCTTTTCAGTGGAACTTTTGCACCCTAAAAGGACAGGGTTTTCAAAAATCAGTTCTTAAAGTCCACCGGCAACTTGCATGTGATCAAGTGGTATGGGAACATATATATTTAGAAAATCACTTAGTGCACACTTTTCTCAATTACACAATGTCTCACTTCATTCTTAACGGTTTTGACATAGGTCCACTGTAACACTGAATTACGTTAATTTAGTATAAAAGTAGTCCAGAAATATCTATTTAACTAATCATCTCAATATAGTAGATTAAGACCACTTATTAAGGGACTTGCAGACGGCAGAAGACAACTGCTTTACATGTGTGAAACAACAGAAACCTTCTTTTGTTGTCTCTCGTTCTTTTCCTTTGAAGCTCACTACTTTGGCACTTCAAAAAACAACACCAGAAGGCAAGACAAAGACAATGACAGCAGGGGAAGACTCAGGAAGAAGGGGAAGGAAGACTGTATTTCTTTGCTCAAGGGTTTGTTTTGGCCATGAAAGATTTATGCAGTATAACAATTATAGATAGTTGTTTTCCTTCCCTATCTAATTAGAGTAAAATTGCATTAAGAAATTGAATACATTTTTTATTCTATTCAATTCCATTGTAAGGGACACTAGTGTTCAACAAACTGCAATAGCTAGAAGAAAGTACCTACTACATTTGGCTGCATTCAAGCATAACCCCCATGCAGCAGTATCAAAACAGCAAAGACTTTTGTACACAACTGGTGGCACAGCAAGCTGCCTGCAATCTACATGCAAGGGAAAATACTTATTTTCCCCTCTCTCTTAAAAATACACACTGCAAAATATTTATAGCAGACAGTTAAGTGGACACAAAATACATGACACTCTCCGTGGGGAATAGTGACCTCTCAGGCCAGCTAAAGACTAGAAAAGTGAACACAAAATATGACACATACGGAGCATGTGTGAACTTTAATTTCAAATTGCTACTACCATGATAGCATCTGTGAAAGAATAAACTGGTTTGTCAGTAAAAGGGTTCAGCAGAGACCTAATTTAGTTAATGAAGGACTTGCAAGGGTTCTCAGACTTCAAAGATCTTCATCAGATATTGAACATGCACAGCAATAAAGGCATATAGAGAAAGGTGAGAAGGGCTTCAAACCCACACTGAAGCACAATATCAGTCTCATTTGACTGTCAATAGGAGACCAATTTCTCTTGCTCAGAGGCAAAAAAAAAAAAAAA
>VXAC01007836.1:97250-125373 GCA_013399225.1 Rhipidura dahli
AAAAAAAAGGATTGACATATTCCTTGGTGATTTGCTGAGTCCCTTTTAAAGCAGAATACACTAAAATATTCGTAACAGAAATCACATTTATGAAGGTTAATGTCACCAGAAATTTGAAATACCTAGTGAAATTAAAATAAGAGGGGAAAAGAAAGGAAGAAAAAGAGAGGGGGGAAAGGGTTAGATAAAAGGAACTCCTCTTGAGTATAATGAGTCAAGTAATAACTTCACCTTTCAATAGTAACTGGAAACCAGTTTCTACCAGTTTTTCAAGAAAGACTGAGGATCAAAGAAATGCAAATAAAATCCAGCTAGGGTAAGTATGGTAATGGCTGCCCAATTTAGAAGAAAAGTAATCAATAAAAAGGACAAAGGGATAGGAAAAACAGAGAGAGACACAACATGAAAAATGCCAGTGGAAAGCTGAATAAAAAGAGGTGATCTCTGCATCATTCTAGGAAATATTAATAAACAGATGGTAGTATGTAAATCTGTAAAAGAAGAGGCAATAAAAAATAAGTAAACAATGAATAAAAGAATTGTTTTCAAACAAAGTAATTATCTTAGTTGAAAAGCTGGAGGCTGGGCCAATACCAATTTTGAAGTGTTCTCAGTTCTGGTACAATTCCGACCTGCTTGGTGGGACACTAAACAAGTTGGGCCCCGTGGGCAGACACAGCATAGCTATTCTATTAACTACTTCAAATATGAATAAAAATTTTGGGAGTAACCACCTTTAGCTTTCCCTACTTTGTCAGGAAAGAATGGACACAGAAAAAATAAGGTTGAAAAGCCTCATGTAACAGGTTGGACATGACTACACTTTGAATTTATCCATCTCTCGCCTGGCCTCAGAGCACAGACAAAAATCTCTGTCTTCACTTTTTAGGCTCTTTTCCATCCAGAGGATTAAACACAATATTTTTCAAAGTCAACAACATAATTAGAATGCTGACTTTTTTTTAAAGTATGGTTTCAGAGCTTCTGCATATTTAACACAGAGACTTTCCTCACAGGTTACCCACCATTTCATCTTGTCAGTGATCACAGCCATAAGGAAAACCAAATTTTTCCTTTCCTTCCTTACCCCCATTTTGAAACCTGTCTTTATTTAATGCTGTTACAAGTTAAATGCAATTTTTCCTTTCTGACCCTGCCAGCATGAACATCCTTCTTACAGACTCTATCTATACCTTTAAGAGAAGATATGATAACAGCTTAATTATTCCTAAAATATATTCATATCTTCCAACTACCCTTCCCTTAATGCATAAATTTTTGATAAACTCTAGGCAAGATCATTACCTGAATATGTGACTAAAGCCGTTATTGGGTTTAACTCATAATTATAGAGTTTTCATTATTCTCTGTCAGAGATTTTTTGGTAATGGAAGCGGGGGAAAAAAAGCACCAACAGAACAATTAACGTGCTGATTAAATGACTTTTTAATTTTGGGCCACCTTGCACATTAGCAGATTCCTCCAACATTTAAAATGTACAGGATGAATAAGTCTTTAGTCTCATAATAATTTAACTCAAGAATTGTATCTACTAAGTTACAAATTGTGCCATGGATGCTATGTTTTATAGAGTTTATCCTGCAGATGATTTTTAAAAACCCCAATATTAAGTATTCAAAGAGTATAAAGAACCACATAAAATGAATGGTCTTTCTCAACTGATAAAAAGCACTATATGAGTAGCCTAAAATTAAGACTTTTTATAATAGCTGTATTTTATAATACAGCTATTTTGTAATAGCTGTATTTTTCATACTTCAGATAGAGAAAATAGTTCTGCTCTTTTTTTCCCCTCCTTCCCAAATGTATATGCTTTGTAAACTGCCTTCTGGCTGATACACTTGCTAATTTTTATTTCACATCAAAATTTATTTATTGCCATGGTAATGAAATGAAAATCCTTAGTAGATATGGTGCTGTGAAGGCTACTCAAACCTTGTGTCACCCTTATAATTCTCTAGAAAGTAAATGGAAATTATACTTGTATTGTCAGCAGCCAAATGAGGGGTGCATCACACCCTGAATACATCACAAAAATCTACATTAATGCCTCAGTAGTGAATGTAGGGTTTCAAATGTACAAATTTTATCTCTGTAACATGATTAATGGCCTCATCCCCACAAGATTTTAATTACATTATTATTTCAAGTGGATTATATTAGTTTCTAGAAATTTTTATAGTGCTCATGAATGTCAAAATTCAGCATAATTTATATTACAATTTAACTTAAATCATCAATACACAAATTATACACAATCCAAGTGCTTTTTGTTTTTATTTTTGACAACCTTTTTCTAGTGGTTTAAAATGTCTAAAAAGGTACTAAAGAGGCCAGATTTATACTCTGGAATACTTTCCCACAACTCTCTTCTTTGTAATCTGGATAAGCAGCTGTGAAACATAATCAACACCATTCTGACAACTGACATTTTTGTGCTTTGTGAAATCAAAATATGAACACATTGCTATGTGTCAAATTAGTCTTCAAAAGTCCCTTTGATTTACTAAGTACAGCAGTCTCCTAAGAAAACAATCTTGCACAGAAGTTCGAATTTGAACCAAAATGTCATCTCTAAGTATTCACATCCCATGTCTTCTGCCTTACTTGCTTCATCTTTTCCAAGAGATTGTGCTTAAAACGGCAACATTATTAAAATTGCAGGCTTTTTTTCTGATTTTCTGTATTGAGCTGCCTATGTGCAGATGGTCAAATACAAATGTTTCCAAGTATCTTCACAAGAATCACAGAATACCCTGCTTTGCAAGGGACCCAAAAAGATCATCAAGTCCAACAATTATAAATCCAGGTTGGAAAAGTAAGAATTGAAGAGGAATCCTCTATTTCCCTCAGCCAGAAGGGTAAAATGGAAAGTGCTCGAGGTCTGCAGTCAATGCAATTGTTTTACACAATGGCAGATGATGCTAATTATCACAATTGTATCTACAAACCAAGGTGTTTCAGAAGAAACCACAAATAATAATCAGAAACAAAACTTTGATTTCAAGTTATACTTAGGGATGCAGAATGAATGGAAGAAAGAAATAGCTGTAATCAAACATACTTGCTCTAAAATGCCTATAATCCTGTGATAGTAGATTATGTAATCACATTTCATTATAAAAAGTTTGGTTTAGTTTGGAACAGGCTCTTTCCAAAAAAGAATAAATGGAAAAATTTAAGGAAGCAATAATTTTGCTATAATAATTTTCTTCTATTTCCATTACAGAATATATACATTATATTGTAGTGTGCTCTCTGCAGCCTCAAGACTTTGAGACACAGAAATATTTGAAAATTTTTTCTACTTCCATAAAAATAGCTTGTAATTTACACTGCAGGTTTTTTTTTGTTATTGTTTTTCAGTATCACCTCACTCCTCTAAAGCTGCCTGGACAAATTTAGCTGCAGTTACAACACTGGAACATTTTGGGACACTTTTTTCCTCTAGGATAAACATCTAAAATGCCAGTGTGAGGCAGGTATGAGAAGCTGTTACCTTACTGCCAAAAGGAAAAACAGTCATGATAGTTCCCCAGTAAATAAAAAAGCAGAGAGAGGTTGCGAATTACTGAATGAGGTTCATGCAGCCATCTCACATGAAATGAGCCTTTAAAAAATGATTTGTCCTTTACATTTTTATGAGTACTGCAGATTAAAATCTTATTAATATGATAGTCAGAGCTGTAGAGACACTTATACAATGGAAGAGCTGCATCTTTGCTCAGCACTTAATTTACCTCTCTCTGGAAAAAGGGTAGCTTCAACTTTTATTTTCTTAGGTTGAAAAATACGGGCATATGTTTTGGGTTTTCTATTAACTTTTGCCCCAAAAGCTCTATTCTTTTTATGCTTGACCTTATGAAAATTTCAAAGAATTTCTTCAGGCTTCCAATTTTTGCCCCTCTCTTTTACTGTGAATTGTTTAGCCATGCCAAAAGGAAAAGGGTTTGATCCAGAATTTGTTCTGGTAAGCTCCCCAGATCTGAAGGGACACTTTCAACCTTGCACATAGGGCATTAGTTAAGCAATTTACACCAGTGTCAGTAAGTGTGACACCTGCAGTCCTCCACATCAACTTCATTTTATTACCACATCAATAATGGTAAATCATCACTCTAGATGGAGCCATGAACTAGACAGAAAGTTCACTTGAAATGCAATAAAGCCTCTAATAACAAGATGTACAATGATAAAAAAGTGCTGTTTAAGATAAAAAAAGAATAAAATCAGATTGCCAATCTCAGCTATTACAAAATGTTAAAACTGAAACAGAAGAGTTACTTTCCCCCCTCTACTTGAGGGGAATTCATCTTTGAAAGATATCTGAGATTTTTAACCAAATTGATGAATTTTATGTCTTTTGCTGTTTCAAAGAAGTTTTTCTATTAACCATTAAGATAAAATGCAAACAGCTCTACACACATCTGAATCTTCTCCTAAGTCCAAACCAAGCCTAGAGATAGTGCGCTAGAACGAAAAAAAATCTTGCCTTTGATGGAGTGTACAGTAAAAGTTTCCACACATATATAAAAAAGTGAAGTAAGAGACATGAGATAATTTGCAAAAGCAGGTCAGTGGTAGAATCTGGGAATAGTGTTTCAGTCTCTTGGCTTTCGTGCAATTCTCTGTTAGGGACCAAGGTGACCTTGCAAAGACAGAATTAAGACTTTCAATTATAACAATCTTGCATGAACTGATGAATATGCTCAATTATACTGCTAGAAATATTTTTTGTCTATCAAGAGGCAAAAGTGGGGGTTTCTTCCCTCATCTGGGAAACATTAACTTTCAGAACTGCATGATTTCTTGCCTTCTCAGGTTTTATTTGGGATGGTCCAAAGGTAAAATTTGTCTTTCTCTGCCATGTATTCCAGTGGATTAGCCAGCCTGATGCATCTGCCCTTGTCTTTTGGGTGCTCCGGAAACTACATAGAAGAGAAAAATGCCTCAGTATACAGAGGGATGTTTTCTGCATTTTTGAAAGATTAAAAAAAGCGTTCCTTCATTGTCCTTTCCTATAAGGCCTGTAAGCACATGATCATCTTCGTTCCTTGACAAATCAGGAAAATACACTAATTCCATTAGTGATGAGATCAGCCACAAGCAAGGCAACAAATACTTTCAAAAGTAATTCTACATTCTCTGATGCTTAATATCAATGTGAGGCCACATTGCAGTTCACCTTGGTGGGGCTGGTACTGACAGACCATAACAGAAAATAACAACATTTTCACTATGATCTCCGATCTTAACATTACACAGCTATTTAAAGTTAAAAAGAGAATTTATTAGCCTGTGAGATGGGGAAATCAAAGCTAAAAGACTAATAAAGGTCTATCTAGCTCATAGTCACAGAAATGACAGACATTTTCATGATGTTTATGTAATGAAATGCTCTCATGCCACAGTGGGTTGTTCTTACAGCTTATCCTACAGCCAGCACATCTGGGCTGGGGCCACTGGTGCTGCTCCTTGTAGACAGTTGAAGGATTAAATAACTAATACAACATCTTTTTCCTTCCTTCTTTCTCCTTCTTTCTATCTTCCTTTTATTTTTTTTCTCCTGATAGTAACTTAAGATTAAGCAAATGAAGAAAAAATCTGGTAACTCCAGAAAAAATAATTCTAAATAAAAATTCTTTGTATATATGTGCATTTTGCTCTTAGGAAAGGTTGTCTTTATGGATGTGTGTTGAATTGTGTTATGTAAAGGAGAGGATCTTCAGAAGTAGGTGTACCTATATGTAGAGGTCACTTAAAATAAAACAGAATAGAAATGCTTATCCTGTTAAGCATTCTCTGTGATCTCAGCACTAAATTACCCTAAGGACTGCGAGCATCAGCAGTATTGCAATATTGTGCAAGTTTTTTTCCATCAGTATAGGAAGTTTAATAAAGTAATATTCATTTTCTAAAGTTTTCCAAACATTTCGTATCCTAAAATGTGGATAAAGAGAAAGTGTCAACAACTAAATGCTATCTCTTAGACCTGACAAAAATTAAAAAGGAAGATGTTTTTCACAAAGCTGACTCTATTCACAAAGTAAAAAACATCTCACCTCAACAAATGACATCAACTACAGAGGGACACCAAGGAGAAACATAACTAACAAGGAACACTGAATAATTCAAGACATCTTCCATACACCACCACAAGGTTTGCAAAACAGCAAGGGGAATGCCTCAATTACTGACGTGCTTTCCCCTGCAGGGAGCAGTGAAAGTTAACTTTCACCATTAGTGCAGTAGAATGTCCCTTTAATAAATTTATTTTAGTAGCACTTAATACCAGTCCTTAGACACAAACAAGAATAGAGTAAAAAGGCAAGGTGGGGAAATAGGCTCATAGCTCAAAAAGACAACTGGAGCAAGGCAGCCCTCAGCCAGAGGGGAGCTTCATTCACAAGGTTATTAGGAAATTTCATCTCTTCCCAGTGATCTAGAGATGGTATATACTGTTAAAACTACAATGTAAATGTCAAATGATGATATTTCTGTCATTGGATGGAGGTTACTTAATTCAAGGGCAACTGTGTAAGCCATTAAGCATTTCTAAACATAACGTACTTAGGGGTGGATTAAATAGAGTGGGAGGGAAAAAACCCCAGAATTTTCTGCTCGCCCATCTTCCCTACCTTTCAGGTCTAATGCAAACAAGCACTAAACCATAACTCAGTCCTCTCCACTCCAAGAAACAAGAGATAAGCATGGTCAGGAAGGAAAACTTCAGCACCATAGAAATGTTGTTGTACCCACTTAAGAATCACTCTCCCTGGTTCTGCAGGATGGGCTGGACACCACAGTAAATATTTCCAATCCCAACAGATGTAGCTGTGCTCAGAGAATGACACTGCAGTGATCTGGGGAGTTGTTATGAGACCAGGCACCAAAAAGAATGAAGGAAAATATACTTAGCAGACACAGAAATTGTACTCATTCAGGTGGTGCACCATCAAAAAGTCCTATTTCCTCAAAAAATGGTAGTAAACTATCGGACATAGTTTTTCTTCCTTAAGTTCTGTTCCAACAGCAAAACCAAAATAAACTATTCACTCACCAACTATTTCCAGTTGGTGTTGCCTAGCTGTAGGACATTGATTCCATCATTAAATCCACAGACCACCAATTTAGCATCTGTAAGCAGGGTTGCATTTAAAAGATGAGTTAGAAACCAAGGACTGCACTGACAAATTTCAAACCACAACCTCTCTTCTCAATTACATTCTGACAGGGAAGTGAAAATAAGGAAAGGCTAAAATGCATATTAGAATGAAACTTCTCGGGTGATATGAAACTGCAGTGCTTCAAACTCATTTCACAGTAGCAGTGATTTTCCTCTGTGCCAGCTCAGGAGGGAGGCATACAGTCCTGCATTATGTCATTAGGACACAAAATTTCCAGTAATAGCCAAAGTTTCACTTCAGGCTCCCTGGTTGGAACAAAAAGGTCTGGCAACAGGCCAGTAGAAGCTACAGAATATTGCAGTCAACAGTGACACTTCCTTACCTGGATGGTTTACTGCATGTTCCTTACCCTGAATATAAGAATAGTCTGGAAAATACAGGTTGTCGTGACTGACTCTACTGTGAACCACGCAAAATTAAGCTGTTTGTCTGGAGGCCATAAAGGAAGTACTTCATAAAAATGTCCTCAGTGCTTTTTTTTATTTTCCTTTTCCCTCTAACTGTGGGAAGAAAAAGTACCAAAAAGTGTAAACTATAACAATCCATAGAGTAACAAATATTCCAGATTGTTCAGTATGCTGGGTTTTTAAATGGGGTTTTTCTTTCAGCTTTTATATCTTCCACATTACTATAGTATGGACAGATTTAGAGATATCATTCTATATGCTAAATCGCCTTATTGTAGTCTGAATAATTTAGTATGTTTATACCTCGGGGGAAAAATTGTAAAAATTATATTTCCTTTTATTCAGCATTCATCCTCCCTTTTCAATTTCCATATTTGCTCCATTACCATGCATAAAAAGATTTTTAACTATTTGAGCCTTATGCTCAAAGTCTGATCTCCATTCTGTATGCCCACATAATTCTCAGGAAAGCCTTTGTGATCTTAAAGTCTCCAGTGTGTACTCTGAGCTCTCTTGTCAGATATTACCACTACAGAGATCTTGAAATAAGAACCTGGCTTGCAGTAGGACTAATTCACAACTGAAACAGAATTAAGGATTTTGCTTTACAATAGTACAGCTCTCTGTACAACTGAGCACTTAAGAATTCAGGATCCAATATTGACTTAAACTCTGTATGCATTAAAGCATTACTTTCAATTATGAACACACGATATTAAAAGTTATACATGTTTTAAAATAATTAATTCAAATTTCTATTTGAGGTGCTCTGCATCAGATACCTTATGGAAGTCATCTATATGAAAAGCAGTCTGTGATCATGGAACACATACTACTTGACCTTTTTAACAAAGATTAATGAGAAAAGTGGAATCTGTAGATATATCAGGCAAGTCAGTAATTGCTACAATAGCACCTAAAAAGGAGCAGGTTTCATTCAGCTCAAGGAGCTGTCGGTAGAATGGTCTGTACTGAGGACAAATTTTTTCAGCTCAAAAGTCAGAAGTGACTTTATTCACATAGGATAAATTCATTTCCTTACATGCTTATGTTTTTTGTTTTTTTTTTCCTTCAAATTAATTGCTAAAAGAAACAGTAGTGTATCTGAAAAATTCCATTAGTGAAAATCTCCTGGAAAAATCACATTTAAATACAGAATCGTAGAATGGGTTTGTGTTGAAAGGGGCTTTAAAAGATCATCTAATTTCAAACCCCTTGCCATGGGCAGGGACATCTTCCATTAGATCAGGCTGCTCAAATCCCTTTCTGACCTGGCCTTGAACAGTTCTAGGGATGGGGCAGCCACAACTTCAAGAACTACGAAAAGTCCAAAGGGTAAAACACTGTTTCCAGACATGCTAACACAAGCTAAACACAATCATAAATGGATATAAAACCAGTTTAGTAGGTATTTTATGTTTTTATAAAAAGAAAAGGGAATTCCAAACCACTAAATTTACTATTAAAAAAATCACTAGCTGATAACAGTCATAAATACTTAGGAGAAAATAGATCCATGCTAGACAGGAATCTAGCATTTCCACTGTTACTGGTTCTGACATTTATATTGAGCTGACAAGACAAGCCATTGACAAGCTCAGAATTACATATTAGCTTTGTTGAGATTGGAGGGCATAACTTTTCTTTCTTTCTTTTTAAAATCATAATGGAAATAAATTCTTATTTTGATACTGCATTTGTACTGCTCAGGAAGTCTTCCAGATGGTCATTAAGTATAACCTAACTTTTCACTGGAATATTTAAAGGTGCTATTTTTAGTAAACGTCAGCTGCTTTGTTCTAATTAGCTCTTGCAATTCTTCTACAGATCTAAAACCTCTTTATTGTCAAGTACTAAGTGTAAATCATCCTTTACCATCTTAGTCACATGCTGATGGCATCTCCAGATAAGGAAAAAGAAAACATGATACAGTAAAGGAGATGGGGAATGAAAGGATCTTGGAACATGATTAATTTTATATAAAAGCAATGTTTTTATAACAATAAGAACATACTTTTGCTGACTTCCTGTATTATATATTGTTTAGAAACTACTATAATAGCTATTACAACTTATCTGTAGTGACTATGTAATGCCATTTTTTTTCTTCTTAGAAAAAAACTGTTGACTACAACAAGAGGGAGAAGAAACCCAGTCAATATACCACTTTTATGACACAAGTTAGAAACTAGCAACCTCTCACATAGGCAGAATTTTTACTCCTATTTTATCTTCTCCCCAAGACAGGAAAAAAAAATTCCAAAAGCTTCAACAAAAGTGGAATATAGGTATTAATATTAATCACTTGTTTTGTTATTAGCAAGCTTGCTGTTTGTGCTGGCTTTTGTGATATGCATATAAGGTCTCCAGGGAACTGCAGAACATTATCTACAAAGGAAATGAGTCTTAAACAGGCATGTGACTGCCTACAAACAATTAAGGTATATCACACCTGTGAATGAGCAGCCAAATTATCACTGATACAATTAAAATCAATAGTTCAGTCATATTAAAATCAATAGTTCAGTCATATAAAACCATCTAAGATGTGGAATAACTTCTGCATTAAACCCAGATGGCTAGCTCATTACTAGTTATTATTCCTATTTCTGAACTACTGAAGAAGCACTGACTGTCGTGACTGAGGTTCATGGCCTTATTCAAACTTAAATACACTGTTCTCTGAATTCATCTACTGAGAAATGCAGAAGAAATGCAGCATCCTATTCAGGATGCCCATATTCACTTTAGTGTTAACACATTTTCTAGAATAATTTTGAATTTCTGCTAACCAGTTTCTAGGTTTTCCTTCTTCATTTCAGGAAATGATAGTAGGACAACTATGGACATAGGTTTTTCCCCCAGGAAATCCAGATTGCAAGACTACTGCCATTATTGACCACGAAGATCTACTACCACATGCATGCTAGGACTAGTCATACAAATACTGAGAAGTACTATGTGCTTTTATAGAAAGCTTCAGAAAGGAAACCTTCATGAAAGATGGAAGTTTGCTCAGCAAGAATTATGGCAAAATCTGCAGAGGAGCACAATGTTCCATATAGCACGTCACATCTTGGTGAGGGAGGAAGAGAAAAGAGGTGAAAGAGGAGTAGATGTGTACAGGAGTAGGATCTGGACAGATTTCAGCTCATTTAATTGCCTGTGTTAGGAGCCCTGTCAACTTTGCCTTTCCATATGGCAAATAAAGAACTCCTAGGGAGCAATTCCTTATGTGCAAATGTGCAAATGTGAATCACACCTGAGTGTAACCTTCCTCACTGACTGGGGCAGTGTGACTGGGCTCCTGCCTTATGCTGCTGCCCATGACTAAAAATGAAACTATGCAGATCTCACCAAAGCAGTGTGCAGGCAGGCAACAGATTTTTCTGTGACCAAATAATTAAATCTAACCAGTTAAACAAAACATGTCTATTTATGTTATGAAGGTGTTTTTATGCTAATACATATTCCATCTGTGATCCCTCAGAGCTTCAGGTGCAGAGTCATCCACTAGATCATGAGGACCCACAGTACAAAAGGTGCATACAAAAAGACAGCTTCTAGCTGTGAAGGGCTGGCAGCCTAGATGGCATCTCAGGAGTGGAAGAGGAAATGGAAGAGAGGCTGGAGAGGAAGCTGGAAAAATCCAAAGATGTCCTCTGCCACCAATTGCCTCTCCAGTACACGTCAAGTTTACAAATACAAATTTTGAGCTTCTTGTGTTCTGTGCCAAAATTGCACACAGGAAGAAATGGGTATATTGCAAGTTTTTTATTATGCATATGATTTAGGGATGCCTATGTACACAGCAATTTAGTACAACTCATATTGCCATATATCCCCAGTGTCTTTCACTCGCCACACACAGGTTAAGTCTTTTGCACGTGTATGAATTTGACATTTCATATCTATCAGCACATATGCATTGCATGTTGACAACTATTTTCTAAATTAAATTCACTGAAGTCTGCTAAACTCAGCAAGTATGGTAAGGCTCTTACTAAGTGTTTCAGGGGGGGTTGTTTTTTTATGAGAACTCCACAAAGACACTGAATTTCTAATAAACTTGAATGAAAAAAAGAACCTGAATGAGATTTTAATATTTTTAATATATATTCTTTTAAGTGTGAGTTTTCTTGTTAGCAATCTGCCTTGCAATATTTGCCTAGTAAATAGTAATATCCTACCAAACAAATTTAAATTTGGATTTTTAATTAAGATCTATGCTGAGTCCCGTTTATTTCAGTTCTTGTTGTCTAGGAGATGGGAAAATTCATATTAAAAAAAAAAAGTCTTAAAACTTTATGCAAAATTTTGATTGTTCAGGACAGAAGCCATGCTAAATTACTAATTGCCTATTATGTGCTCTGCAAAGAGAAATTTTAAATGGTGACAATGCAAATAAAATGATGAGTGATGAATGATCCATGTAATGGATTTATTTTTATCTCCATACAGAAATATTCAAAAAATATACCTGCCCATTAAAGTTACCATTCAATGGGAACTATCTTTAACACATTTGAAGTATTATACTATAAATTAAATAAACTTAGGTTTTGTTCACAATTTAGCTGTATAAGACCATTAATCAATATACTTATTATTTAGTGTTTCTTTTACTAGCAATTATGGAAAACAGATTCATGCCAAGTCTTCCTCATTGAATCTTTATTAATCACAATGAGAGAGCAGTATTCATCTTACCCTATTTGAGTGTGTTTCAAGACTACATAAAGATCCTTCCATTATCTGCAAACCCCAAAATTCTACTGTTTCTAATATGAAAGGTGGTTTTAAGAACAAACAACAAACAAGCAAAAAAACCCAAAAAATGCAGAAATAATATAGGCACACTAGCAAGACAAAAATGCAGGAAGCTTGGGACAGCTCAGTAAAACTCTAGTTCAGTGAAAACTTAATTTGCTCCATGGTGGAAGACACATAACAACTATAGGAAAGATACATTAGGGTTCTTAATTCCCCAAAGCACTACTAGAATAAGATTTTGCTGATTGTGACCATATAAGAACTCAAATGCTCCCCCCCCCAAAACTTGTAACCCCTCATTCTGTTTCCTTCTCACATCAGAGTACAGCTCCTAAGTCTGACTTAACCTGATGTGCTCCAATAGGGATTAAATCTTTTGGCTTTTATTTTTTGTAATTCAAAGCATCTTAGACATCAAAGGATCTTTCTTTCTGAAAAGTCAATACTTCAGCATTTCAGAATAATACCCTAAAAAGCAGACACTCGAGATATTTACTCAGTTTTTAAAATACCAGATAAGGTTATGCAAATAATTTTACAATGTTATTGTCCTGGTCCCACAAGATCAGAATTGGATGACTGAGTGGGATAATCACACTACTATTGCAAATCTCTTTTCCCTGGTATCCAGTGACAACATGTGTGGGAATGGTACAAAGCTGCACCAGGAAGGGTGCAGACTGGACATAAGGAAGCATTTCTTTACTGAAAGTGTGTTCAAACACTGGAACAGGTTCCCAGAGGGGTGGCCAATGCCCTAAACCTGTAAGTGCTTAACTGCATGTTTTAATTTTTGGTCAGCCCTGAGTTTGTCATGCAGTTGGACTTGATGACCTATGCAGGTGCCTTCAAAATGAAATAGTCTAGTCTATTCTTTTCTTAAATAGTGCTAAATAATTTTGTAAAAAAGTATCAATAGGTAGTCAACATCCTATTTTTTTTTTTTTTTTTTTGATAACAACTCAGAAACATGGTTTATCAGTGCTGGAACACAACTAAAATTTTTTGCAGACTCCTCATTTTCTATTTATATGGACTATATGCCAATGTTACCTGTCTGTCAAAAGTTTTCCTTTACAAATACCTTCTTAATTTTTATGTTGTGCACAGAAGAGGAAGTCTTGTCAGCAGACAGGTACTGCTGGGGCCTGGGAGGCTCAAGTTAGCAGCACACCCGATTGGGTCCTACTCTTTTGTCCTCATCAAGTGACTCCATGTGCACACCTGCTTAAACGTGCACTGCTCACCTACTTACTTGCCATGGCATCCTGCTACCCAGTACAGCTGGCTCCACAGTAATCCCATCTGTCAAAAGGCATTTTTTCAAAAATATGTGGTTTTGTTTCAAGCCAAAGTGAAACATGAGTTTTTTGAATCACAAAAATTCTCAAAGCCAACTACAGTATGATACCCTTGAAAATGCTTCCAACAACAGAGCAGTGGCCTGAACAATTTACTTGTGAAATATTAGAGAAAAATCAATAAAACATAATCAAAACAATTACCAGGATATAATTTAATGGAAACATGGTTTGTTGAAGATACTTGGAGATCAGAATGTGGAAGTAGTTGAGACACATGCCAATTTACAATTACTGTAACTTTGCTTACCAAGCACTTCACTAATCCGTCAAATGATCAAGTCCAAAGCATAGCTGCTTTTTAAAATCTCTAGTGACAAATTGGCTATAAAATAACTGACCAACAAAGATCTTTCCTCAAGCTAGAAACCTCTTGTGCCCAAGGAAAGCCAGAATCTATTGCCAGAAGTAGGCATGAGAATATTTTAACAGAAGTTTTCTCTGTCCTTTAATAGCCCAGCCTAAGTGAAGACTGTCCCACCAGTATTTCAGCAAACTGGGTGCATCTTTTGGCATAGGCTCAGCTCAAGGCTTATGTTCTGGATTCCTAATGAGATCACTGAGCCTCTCTAATACATTTGTTCTATTAAATGATAAGCAAAAGTAGTCCAAAGCATTTAAATCTACTCAGAAAATCAATGGGAAAGGGGAACAACCACAAGGTTATGTAACTATTGAAAATTATCTTTCACTCACTGGGGTTTCTGATTCTACCATATATGATGAAAAACTACTTAATCATGCAATTTTTTTTATCCATAACTCATGAAAATTACTTATTATTACTTATAATTTTACTAAAGTGCATTTTTCTTCGTTAGGATTACAAGTTTTTATTGTAATGTTTTTCTTGTCATATTATAAACATCTGGGAGAAGAAATATGAATGACTAATTAAAAAGGTATAACTGATGTCATAATCTAAAAAAATAAAATTAAGAAAGCAATTTAAGATGAGAATGGACAGGCCAGTTTATTTAAAATTGCATGTGCCAGCTCCAAAATCCAGCATCTTGCTGTTCATTCTCAGCATCTCAGTTTCCTCCCTGACACACCCAACATGGCTCCTCCCAGGCTGGGAGTTTCAAACCTTTCATTTTGCTGATCTGACTTTGGCTCAGGTTACTCACAAGCTCCTACATTATAAATATAAGGCCATTTACACAGAATCTTTATTCTCAAAAATGTTTTCATGCATTTCTGTCCTACCTTACAGATTTCCAGTTTCCCTTAGTGACTGCCTGTCTTTGCCACTCCTGTGGTTTGTTCATGCTCCAGCGTTCTTGTTCTTTCTCTTTCTTTTCTGTATAATCTCCCCTGGTTATATTTTGCCCTTTCCTGTTCTTTGAGCTGACATCTATAGCAAACTTCTAATGTCTTCTTCTTAAGTTTCTAATCTATTTAATTGCATTTAGCTGGCATGACTCCAAAACTAAACTTAGTTTTCCTGTTCCTAACTTCTGTCTATCACTTTATGCCTTTTAATTCAGCTCTCACAGAAGCCAGAAATGTTATCTGTATACAGAGCACTTCACCATGCAGCCCCACTTTGCACCACCCAAAGATGCTTCCAAAACAGGGAACTGGCCAACTGGCAGCCATACATTATCCCCCTGAACATAATGCTTTTTGATACTGAGGAAGGAAAATTTAAAAACCAAACTCCACATCTAAAGAAGCAATCAATCAAGTGAGTTTGATTCTGCTTTCTCATCTTTCCTATCTTGTCAGTGTCTCATTCAATTCCAGCTCTTCATCATCTTTGACACATGAGATTTTTTAGAAAAAAACCATTTTGCCAGAAAATGAATTTTCTCACCCTGATCACTGGAAACATCTCATCTGCTTTCATAGGACCAATCCAAACTCCTCAGACTCAGCAGCCTGCTGGAAACTGTTGCCCTCACTAAAAAGCCAGAAGCCATCCAATTCAGCCTTTTACATGAAATAGTATCTTCCAGCTGAAGACAACTAAAACAGCCCTTATAAGTGGTCTCAAACATTCCTGATAAAGTCATAATCTGACCCCAGAAATTAGGATAATTGGTTGAAAAATATTATAAAATCTCTGGTGGTGTTTTTTGGGGTTTTTTTTTGAGGGGGGGTTAGTGGTGCAGTGTTTTAATTAGGGCCGATGAACTGTCAGAATGGAGAGATTCATTAGCAGAAATGGAAGCAAAGAGGGATGAACTGTGTGAACAAACTTCAGCCAGGGATCTTCATGGCCTGTATTCAAAGACACAGAATTTCATAAAAAGTTGTTGGGCCTTTAACATAATGACTAAAGCAGAAAAATAACTAGGGAACTATTGCCCTCATTAATTCTGTTGCAACCCAGAATTGACAATATATTTTCTTTTCAACAATACTACATTATCTTGTTTTTACCCTGTCTCAAAAAAGAAAAAAAAACAACCCAAATTCATTAATTTTGCCATAATCAAAATAACATTTTTCCTCATTAAGTCTTCAACAGAGAAAAAAGCTCCTTCACTCAGTTTTCAGAATAAGAATCAAAATTCAAAAAGAAAACCAGGAAACTTATCATGTGGTCTTACCAGCCAAATTTACATGAGGATAATGAAAGGAAGGAAGGTGTCAGAGGAGTGAAAGAAAGGTTTAAAAGATGCATAGGAATGTCACTAGCAAGCACACGATAATGGAGAACTTACTGTAAGTTGGGATGGAAAATATTAAACAGCCCTCCACCTGGGAAAAGGGAAGGGAATGCACCATTGCCAAATTTTGCTAATTGCTCTTAAATTACAAATATGAAGGCAAGGCTCTTTGTGAGAGGTCTTGGCAAAGAGATAATCCCGAGAAAAGGCAGACAGGACAGTTAAAACTGAGTTACTGCTAAACCATGTCTTCCAGATCTTGTATTTCCCTCTTCCTTGATGTCCTGTAACTTTTCTTGTGAGAACATTAGAGAACATTGCACAATGACATGAGTTTTTTTCCTTGGAATTCTTCACCTCCTGCTTCCAGAAGATTTTTCCTTGAATGAGATATAACTATTCTTAACAGTAATGAAAAGAAGAAAAAAATACACATCTGAGAAGACACCAGGTAGAGATGTGATTAAAGATTGACATTTTTATCTAGTATGCAAGATTAAATTTTCCATTTTTATACATTCCCTCAAGAACAACTTGTTCAGCTACAGATGAGTTGGCATCATCCTGTCAGTTCTCAGTGTGGCAAAAGATTCTGGAGACTGGACCTGAAAATGAGCACCACGCACAAGCCAAATCCTTGACTATATTTTTTCTTCAGATCTGCTTGGAAGAATATCATGGAACAAAGCCCTGGATAGCACAAGGGTCCAGGAAAACTGGGTATGTTTCAGAGATCATGTCTCCCAAGCTCAAGAATGTGCTATCCCAATGAGAGGAGGTTAAGTGAGATAGCAGGGAGCCTGCTTGAATAAAAAAGGAGCTCCCAACAAAACTCAACTATAGCAAAAGAAGGCTGCAAGAGGTGAAAGCAGGGTTAAAGGAACTGGGGGGAGTATGTAGACACTGAGCATGCAGGAATGTGGTTAGGAAAGCCTAAGTTCATTTAGAGCTTAATGTGACAAGGGACATGAGAGGCAACAAGAAAGATTTCTATGGGCAGTTCAGCAGCAAGAAGGGAAAATGTAGGGCCACTTCCAAATGGGGCAGGGACCTGGTGATAGAGGAGATGGCAATGGCTGAGGTAGTAGTGCCTTTTTCACCTCACTCTTTACTGTTCAGATTGGCCTTCAGACATCCCAGGTCACTGAGAACAACGGGAAGCTCTGGAGCAAGGGTGGCATCCTCAGTGGAGGAAGAGAGCCAAAGGCTTTTCTCAGTAGCTTTTGCTGACAGGACAAGAGGCAATGGGCACAAAGTGAAATACAGGAAATTCACCTTAAACATAAGAACACTTTTTTATTCTGAGGGTATTCAAACACTAGAAAGGATTGCCCAGACAGGTTGTGAAGTCTCCATCCTTGGAGATAATAAAAAGCTGACTGGACACAGTCCTCAGCAACGTGCTTTGAACATGGGTTTAGACCAGATGATCCCTAGGAATCCCTTCCAACCTCACCCATATTGCTATTCTTCAGTTTCTGGAGTTTTTTGTCCTTTTCTGCATACATTCACTTTTCAAAGGAAAAAATAAATATATTTCAGAACTTCAAGAAATATTTTCTTTTTTTTCTCTCTCTGTTTCAGCATTTCATTATCCATTTAGCTTTACATTTACAAGCCCTTGTCAACTCTCTTTCTGTAAATTAACAAAAGCAGTATCTTTATATTTGTACAGTATGATAGAAGAAATTTTAAATCTGAGAGTCATACTCACAGTATAGGCAAATCCTATTCCATATATATCCTTCAGATAAAGAAATACCTTATTGCCCAATGAATAATATTTGGTAGGCATCACCACAGCAGAACTCCTCCTAGTAACCTGGGAGGGTTTGCAATATTTGTTGAAGCCAGTTCCTTTCAGTACAGGCTTAGTTAATTTTAATTTAAGGCTTTTTCTGAAGAGAAATCCTTGAAAATGCTAATTATAAGAAAGTAAAGAACATCCAGAGGGACCACCATATTATATCCCAAGCACCCACATAGCAGCCACATTTAAAATACTCTAAATGGTATGAAAATACTTTCTACTATTATGGAGATTGTCACAGATGCGTATTTAAGGACAAGAAGGACTCCTTGGAGGATTCTATGTGGCAGCATGTAAAATTTGGGTCATAGTCACCCATCCCAGAATTCCTAAAGCATCACATTTCTGTTTCAGCAAGAAAATACTCTTTAAAAAAATCTAGCCTTTATTTCCACTAAATGTAACCATGAAAAACAGTAGACTCATTAAAAGCTTTCATAAAAAGATAAATGTTTAAGCATATTTGACTATGGTTTTTCTTTGATTTGACCTTGGCTAAATTGAAAGCACATAAAAAAATTTACAGTCAATGCTTGATGTGAGCTATACTAATATCTGGCTAACTGCCTCTGCTGTGAAAGCTCTTTCTATTTCAGTAAAATTTTATGCACAAAAGCATTTTCTAGAAACTGATGTAGTGTGTTCAATACATTTTTAGACCCAAGCTTAATTACAAAAGCTTTTTCATAATAACAAATATTGTCCCAAGCAGAGACTATATTTAATAAATATGCTTATTATTTTCCTTAATGAAAGCAATGTTTAAAATTTGTAGGTAATCCCATTACACTGTACTTCAATTATACAGCCCAGCTCTCCTACCCTCCTGCTGATAGAAGACTTCCTCATCTTAGTTTCCAATTATATACATTAAGGCCTTCCAAAACTACCTTCATTATTACACACAGCATGTATAACTCTATTGGAGAAAAAGCTGTAATTGGGAAAGAGCAAAATGCATTTTTGAGCCAAAGATAATGACAAGAAAAGTTAATTATGTCAATTAAAATAATCTTCTCTCCACTCAACAAATATGACCTGTTTGTACAAAGAAACACAGCAGGACAGGTACTGATCCCTGATAAATCATGGGGTTTCTACTCAAGTCATTCTAAACAGAAAATTTATGAAAGAACAAAATTTTGACTTTAAATTACTTTATAATAGAAGAGTGGCCAAAAGAACTATTGGATGAACCCAGGGAAATTCTCCAAAACAAAAACCACAGCACTTTCTGTGTATACCCCAAATTAAACATAAGTATTTCTGTTCTGGGACTAAACTTCTGCTTCCTAAAAGCAGAAAGAGACAGCTGACAAAAGCAGGCTAGTGACAGAAAAGATCCTGGAAATATAAACATTAAAAATGCAAGTACAAGAAGTGAAATCTGCACCCTTACTGTCAACTGCTCTTGGCAATAAACTTCATCTCAACATCAGGTGGCAACCAGTTGAACCTATGAAGTGCTGACTCTAATTTCAGGGCCTCAAGTCAGAGCTTTAAGTGTTGAATGTATGGCTGCACACAGCCAAACCAGAGGTGCTCACCCCAAAGAGCAGCAGTGCACAAGAAGGCTCCCAGATCCTGTAACTGGATGAGCCCAACTTTCAGTCCCTTGCCTCACAGAAGGAAGAGTGGGATGTAAGGCATCTCTCCCTATTAGCTGCTGCTTCCATCTAATTTTCCTTCCTCTACCCACAGCACCTTTCTTTGACATTACATTTGATCAGCCTCAGCCACTTCAACCAGCTTTTAGGATGTGCAGTTTTCCCTAGCCTGCTGATTTCTGTATTTTCACAACATCTAATTGTGACAGCACAGCTGTGCACAACCTTAATTTTGCTGTGAAGAACTTTTCCCATCCCACCTCACCAGGCCTTACGTAGATCGTTCAACTTTAGAACACTTCCTAACATATCTACAGTTGTTGTTCTAGGGGCATCAGAAATAGAAGAGATGTTCTAGAGAGTACTGCAATACTTGTACAATGCCACCATACATTTATTTTAATCTGAGTAGTTTAGGTCATTCTTTGCTTATGCCAAACTCTTATTTCTTTATCTTACAAAGTCCTGGCAATCTGCTGTATAGAATTTGTACTGACAATTTGATATGACAAGAAAAGTCAAGTCCAAGTACACTGCACTTTAGAGAACATTTTCAGATTTCACAAGGAAATGTTACTTGTTTTGGAAGTTCCAGTCTCCTAATTTCTTTCTGATTTGGTTTTTTATCACTTGGGGATTTTGTCAGGGAATTGGGATCACTGCCAAAAATGTTTACCTCAATTTTGTTTCCAGTCCTAAATTAGATTCCTCCTAAATAGTGAATTAGATTATTAATCAGTAAAATCTAAATCTTCATTATTAATTTACTAGAAACAATAGAGCACCTTGTAAAACATTTATGCAGCAGTAAACAGAGAAACCACTTTGCAGAGATCATGACATGCTTAATTTACTACACAACTAAATATTTAATTACAAATGGTAGCAAAGCTCAAGGTGTTCTGTTGAAATGAAACAATCTTTTAAACAGTAATAGTCTTAACTTTATTATGGGCAATAATGGTAAAATTGAAAACAATTCGTAGGAAACTTGCTCCTTTTTGTGGGGTTTGCCATTACCAGTTAAGTGAAGAATCATGTATTGGGCTAGCCAGTCTGCTATTTGCTGATAGGTCTGCTCCCTCCTGTAGTTTGAACAGAAATAATTTTTAAATGGCATATTAAATTAATTGAAAATGCAATGCACTTTGAGGCACTACATTTGCAATGTAATAGTCTTGCTCCAATGCTTTCCTTGCTAACGTCTCTAATTAGAGTAATGACATTTCAACTTCCTTGAGAATATCTAGCAATTCTTTGTTTCATATTCAATTTTCAAAACATCCCAGGTACAATATTTTAAATTCATTTGCATTTATACACCTAGACTCGTTTTAAAAAACCAAACAAAACCAACTTGCTTATATTTCCAGTTTAGGAAATTGCACACGGAGCCATCTCAAGATGAATAAATCCTTCCCAGTGTTGAACCTGAACAACAAACATTGATGCGTGTCATATCTAATTAAGGTGAGCTTTCAAAACAGATATTCAACAAATGTAGCTGATTGTTTCAGAATTTGCTAAATGTGTAGCAATATGGAGAATGAGTTGAATGAGTTTTTTTTTTCTTCTTTTTTACACTATTGCTTCCTATTGTCTAATTCATATAACTCAGCTTTCAGAAGAAGGTAAGGGATGGATTTTACCCTTACGTGGATGCAAAGAACAGAGAAATGAAGCAAGACAGGCTGGAGAAAGTTATGAACAAAATCAGCACGTCCCATTTCAGGAGGGAGGTCCATTGAATAGAATATTAACGAAGAACCAAGAACAGAAAATATTAACCAAGAAAAGAAATTATAAAGCTACAAGTAAAGTCTGGAAACCAAAGGGTAGCAACAGGATTGCTTTCACCTCATCTTGAACATCTCTTTCAAAACAGCAAATTGATATTTCTTAACCATCAAGTTGTTTTTATTAACAATATAGAATACCCTGACCTTTTGCTACCTTAAAAGAGTACATGACAGTTTTGTCAAAAATAATTCACCTAAAATCTTAAAAAAGTTGTTAGCTAAGAAAACCACAGCTATGTATACATAATTCATCAGCTAACAGGAAAAGAATATTATATTTAGAGTACAAGTAAAACACATTTTTCTACATCTTCTTTATGTCTCAAGGCTAAAGAATACTTCATAGATTTACAAACCTGCATGCTATAGCTCTTCAAGTCTCTAAGAAGAATAAAGAAGTATACTCTTGGTAGCATTCCTGCCATTACACTGCAGCATCCTAATGATGTGACCTTGCTTCACAAAGTAACTTGTAAAGTAAACTTCTTAGAAGTAAGATGAGTGATATTATTGAATCCATGTTCAGTTTTAACATCGCTGTATGAAACATGGAAGCACTTAAAGGAAGACAGACTCAAGTAAATTGAAAACATCTTTGTCTAGGATTGAAATAAAGTTGTCATACAAGGTTTGCTCTTAAAATCCAATCTCAGTTTAACGGTGGCAAAGTAATTGCAATGTTGATCTTCGCAAAAGGCATGTGATAACTTTGCAGTAGTTAACCCAGAACACAGTGAGGCACTCAGTATAAAGCTGGTGTCATCACTACCCATCTTAGAAGAGCTAAGAGTGGTGCCATCTGTGTACCTGCACACACTTTCTGTGTCTGAACAATGCCACTTCTGAACAGCCTTGGAAAGGAGGGAGGATGGGTGGTGGGACTGGTGGAAATGTGAAGAACTTTGTTCTGCTCTTTACCTGGAAGCTGCTGTGAAGAAGAGAGCTTCACACTTCAGAAAATGCTGTGAGTGCTTCATGTGGTATTGGAGCCTCCTTCCTGGTGATAAAACCTCTCAGACTGCACGTACTAGCTAGTACCTTGATCCTGTCCAACTGCTGATCTGAAGCTGTTAACATGTACTAGAGCTATAACCAAGCTTTCCAGGATAGGCACCAATATTTTAAATAGTGTATGGCAGACAATTTTTTTTCACCATAACAAAAATGTGCCTCATTTAAAATGAACTGTCTTGAGAATTGCATGACATGACAATAATTCTAAGTGTTACTAAAGCTTTTTACACACACATGATTTTGGCAGGCTGCCTTCCAGTGAGAGCAAGTTACATATGTACCAGCTCTAATGGCCCATATAGGATATTAAAAACACATAAAGAATAATTTGATAATCTACCTTAGGAACAGCAGGACAATTTTCATCTCAGTTTTCTCCAGAGACTCTAATGCCAAAGGACAGATTGTTTCTTGTCAGTGTTTCAAACTGATCTCTATTTGCAAACACAGCAAGTGATGCCAAATGCAGTTCAGAATGCAAATCAAACAACTATTTATTATGTGCTGTTTTGAATTGCATATGCAGGACAGAGAGGCAAGTAATGACAAAAAAAAAAAATCATGCTTCCACATCACACAAGCCATTTCCATAATATACTTGAACACTGTATATAAATGCAAAGAAATAAAACTATTCCAATAAAATAATGAGTGCCTTACGAGTTAAATGTATTCACAATGCTACACAGTGGGATTTAACAGCACTTGCAATACAATGTAGACCAAAATATAAATGCAGCAGTCATACAAAATAAAAAAAAAAAGAGAGGGAAATGATAAATCATTTATTGAATGAAAGCAGAAAAGAGGAAACGTGAAAAACTTTTCTTTGAAAAAACAGGTTAGCTCGTAACCAGTGATAATAAACCCACTTATTAATTAGAGGCAGGTCCAATCTGATTCTATTTGAGTCCCAGCTGAGCATTCAGAGCAGCAATTAATGCAGCCATCGGTGTGGCTGTCGTTTTCTGAATGTTCCTGTCTATCTCAGTTTTGTCTTGAAGCAAACAAGATGAAAAATAACTGGAAAAGTTACTTAACCTGTTTCTAAGATGATCACAACACTGGCTAAAATGGCAAACATTGTTCTCAGTGCCATGCTACAGACACCTATGGGTGGTACCTGACAGGCAAATGCACAGAGCAGTGTGCGCCAGAATAATGCATGGGGGAAAGGCAGAGGCATCACCAATGTATGGCAGCCAGCTAAGGTCACAGCCCTCTTAGGTTAGACTGGAGAGAAGTAAAGAAGACATTCTGTACTTTACAAAAACCTCACCTATAGCTGGTTGACAGGTATTTGTTTAATAAAAAAAAAAAAAACCCCAAAACAAAACAAAAAAACAAAACAAACAAACAAAACAAAACAAAAAAAAAACAAAACCCAAAAAAACCCCAATTAATTTAACCAGAGGTGCTCCTTATTGTCCACTAATTGCTAGATTGGGCCTAGCCAGGTGCAAGAACAAAACTCCTCACAGATGAAAAAAATAAAATAGATTTAAAAAAAAAAAATTACTTTGAAATTAAGAATTTTAAGGGATTAACTTCAGTAGTTTATTGTTGATCAATATCTTATTTTAAAACATCATTCTTGCCTTTTTTCAAGGTTAGTTGAATTTGTTTATTATTGCTACTGTATTGATTCTGAGGTGGTAGTGGGTTAAAATAAATCCCTACTTAGTTAGCTTATCCCTCCTGTTATATATTAATATTAGTGCACATGAGATTACAACAAAATGAAGAGAAAAAAACGGAAAAAGATCCAGCTTGAGTAGCTGTATTTTTCTGGATGAAATCACAATATGAGAAAATGTCTTAGAATTCCAACTGAGCTGTGCTAAAGCAAAAGACACAGCGAGCTCTGGATATAGGAACACTTGCATATTTTTCTTCACACGTTTATGTGTGAAAAGATAAGATTTCTCCATAAAACTGTAAAATAGAGCACTTAGAAAGTCCATTTGAAAAGATTCCTCCAGGGGGCTGAGATAACTCCGGCATCTGTTGGAACAGGTAATTCTGCAAATAAGTGACACTTTTGTCATCCCATTGAACCTGGACAAGGTGGGCCCTTAATTGCCCAAACACAAATAAAACCATCCATTGCCCTTACAGCATGTGGCAGCTACATGAGATGTCCCTTACAGAAGCAGTCATTTCACCTTTAGCCAAGACAATAACTAGACCTGCGAGTTTTATCACTTCATCACAACCCCAGTGGACTGTAAATGATTTGGCAAGCTCTGGTTTGAAAGAGAGCACTTCTTAAGAAATCTGAGGTATGCACTGAGGGAAAGAGTTTCTCTTCTTTGGAGTTACAAATATATATGCAAAAACAATGTAAGAAAAAATATGTTTATCTGCTATTATGTTTTATGATTTCCTAATGACAGAGTTTCTATTCTATGTTGTGAATAATTACTGTTTCAAGTAACTTCTTATTTCTTCCAAATTATATTGCTGGGTACCTACTTGTAAACAAAGCAAAAACGAAACAAGAATACACATCCTAGAACTGCCCACCCTGCAATTAGCTATGCTAAAATACAGATATGAGAACAACCTAAATTCAAGTGTCATCTTGATGTGAAGACTTGATTGCTGGTATTGCCAGAACACTTTTGAAAAAAAGATTAAACATGCCTGCATTTATAGACAGGGTTTTTTTTTTGTTCGTTACACATCCCAATTTTGTTAACTTCTTTTAGCATTTTTTTGGGGGTCTTTAGCAAATATTTCATTGTAGGCTGACAGTCAAGGTTGTTTGATTCACCCAAAATAACTCTAAAGCCAGGCACATAGAATGAAAAACTGTTGGTCTATGTTCTACATACTTAGTCTGCACTACAATACTTTCAAAACTACTCATTCAAAATTATACTGCTCAATTTGTGAATGGGACTTCTGGGTCATCTTTATTCTTATTTACAATTTATACTTCAGAAACTGCATTCTATTTTATCATTACATAGACACCTATTTTTTAAAGTTAATTTGCTTCTCTCTCGAATCATTTGACTAATAAATTAGTTAAACTGGAACGATAAACTAAATCTTATGGCATAAAGTTTAAATATTTTCAAATACAAACCAGTTCTTAGAATTGATAACACTTTAGGAGTAACTTGATTTCTAAAAACTAGAAAAAGAATTCTAACAATATTTTTCTGTTACAGAATAGTGAAAATCAACTTGTTTAAACACTTCACATGGGCCCTGTTGTTTTGCTCCCTAAAATAATCTACAAGGACAAACCTCCTTTTAAAGTGATTGTTACCTTTAGATTTAAAACCTCACCCACATAACTAATTCTAGTCTCATGGTTGAAATCTGTTCCACGTCTGAACTGGCACGAAAACCAGTCCTGAACATCCCCTTTTTAAATTAAATTATGTTATAACTTTGGCAAGTCTTTTCCCGCTTTTGATACTGACCCTTGAAACCCAAATTCCATCAACACAGTGAAGCATTATCACAAGGTTTTTCCCACATTTCAGCTCATTCTCTCAGATCAACATGATTAATTGTTCAGTTACTTTTCTGTACTTCTTCCAACCATTTGGAGTACTTATTTCTATACCATAACTACATGCAGTTAACATCTCTTTATTTCTGCGTGATTGTGGTTTAAAGAGAAAAATTCAAGACATCAATCTTTGCCTTAAGTTATTTTAGTTCCAACGTTCAAGTAATCACATTTACTCTCATAACAATAATCCTTTCATGTGACAAACTCAAAGCAGTTTAACAACTTTGATGAAAAAGGTAAGACCAGAGATGGCTTGAAAGGAGTTCAGCTGTTTTCAGGCAATATTAGTGGCAGCATTCCCTGTACACTAAATGTCTCACTACTTGAGGGGAAGAGTAACACTAGCAATCAAGCCAAGAGAACCAGACTGAGATAGAATTTGTAGATAAAAAGTGCAATATATACTGGAAGGATTTTATGATCTAGTCTAATCCAAACAATAAGTAAAGTAATATGCTTAAGATTTGGCAAAATGAGAACATTAAGAGCAATTAATAAGCATTAGCCCATTTTACTTACAGGAAGTTTTAGCCAGGACTGGTTGGAAAAAAAAGGAAAGAGTTCAACTTCCCAAATTTGAAGATTTTTCAAAATATTTTTCTTCAGTACTGAATTAGCATAAGGGTTTTAAATATATCATGAAAATATGACTTAAAAAAAAAAATACTGGTGCACACCAGTCAACTCAAAAGAACCATTTAAGACACCTATGGCTGCCATGCATCCCTTTATTCCTAGATATCTTTACTCTCCAGATGAAATTTTAATAGTGAGAATTTGTGTTTGGTTTTTAGAACCCTAATATTTACCAGGAAATATACCAGGAAGTCATAGAATCCTAGAGTGGATTGAGCTGGAAAGGACCTTAAAGGTCATCTCATTCCAGCCCCCCTGCCATGGGCAGGGACACCTTCCCCTAGAGCAGGTTGCTCAGAGCCCCATCCAGCCTGGCCTTGAACACTGAAGCTCTTAAGTTGTGTGTGGGTGTTAATGTGGCCTTTCCACTGGCTCCGACCCATCTAAGCACAAACTCCAAGGAAATGCCAGGCTGGAGGAGAAGCAAGAACCGAGAAGGCGGGGCAGGAGCAGCAGGGCAGGAGCAGCAGGGCAGGAGCAGCTGGGCAGGAGCAGCGGGGCAGGAGCAGCAGGGCAGGAGCAGCAGGGCAGGAGCAGCTGGGCTGCACTCCACAGCAGCTACTGCTTCGGGAGATAAGAAAGCAAACCCAGCAACTACCACAGGGTTTTCTCTTAGTGAGAATAAACCCACCTCCTTCCTTTGGTCTCCCAACTCTGCTTCTTGCTCATACCCTTTCCCCTTTCCCTTTCCCCAAGGCTCAAGATCACTTCTCCAGCTCCTGAGAGCCCCCAGGCCATGGCTGCAATGCTGCAGGTCGCAAAGTACCAACCAAATGCTGACCCCACTCATTTAGAGGCAATTTTCATGGCTGCTCCCCTGGAGCAGGGATTGCCGTATTCAGGTATGGGGAGATGAGCGGGAAGGGAGGGTGAGCTGGGAGGGACGGGGACAGGAGCTCCAGATTCGGAAAAGATGGAGAGCTCTGGAGACACTGTGGGCCAAGCTCACCCACGTGGCCACAAACCAGGCACCCTCAGGCAGGTGCAGAGCACACACACAGAAGCACCAAACTGGCACATCAGAGCTGCTTAGCTCTTCCCACAAGGACTGCCCATGGAACAGTTTGGGGTTTAAGGGACACTAAAGATCACCTAGCTGCAACCTCCCTGACCTGGGCAGGGACACCTTCCTTCCCCCTGCCTTTGTGTGCACCCCTTTCACACCTTGCAAACTCTCCTTCCCTAAACAGACACCAGGAGATCCAAGTTCACTCTGTCCTCTCTCTGAACGATTCCGGCCCAAAGCTTTGGCGTTCAAAGGAGCTACGCTGCCAGGTTGTGCAAATGTGTGCACACACAACAGTCCATGCTGTAACTCTCTTCTCTGTCACCCCCCACCCACCACCCCGCCCCCTCCC
>VXAC01007836.1:125383-216409 GCA_013399225.1 Rhipidura dahli
CACCCCCAGTTTTCTTCCTCATCCTAAGAAAACAAATAGGATCATACAAAATTTCTGTTTCTTAGAAACAGCCCTTAAAAAATTCTTGTACTCATCCAAAGAAGTAAAGCATAACAGAAAAATCTGTTAGGGCGCCATAGTCTTCTGATTCCTACTATCCAGATCTCTACTGCAAGAAAATCTTTTTGCACATATATGGTATGAGAAAATGCTGCTGTATGTTACTACCTCCAAAAGCACATTTAGAAAATAATGTATTATTCAAATCATGCACATGGAGAAAAACAGCTAATTATTCTTCTAGGGAAAAAAAAAAAAGGTGAAACTGCTTAATAATTTGATTATTCAACCATTATATGAAAAAAGGTCAAAACCAAAACAAGGCATGAGGTTAAATGCTATTTAGAATTTACTTTTTGATAGATCTATATTCTATCTGTGTTCTCCTGGTACCAAGGTATTGTACTGAAGAGATCAGTGTTGATCAGCTTCCAATCATCAATGGCACTTACTGAAATAGCATTCTGCTAGGAATGGGATTTTCTGCATTTGCTAGAGTTTGATTTGAAGGAAAAAAAAAACCCTAAAATTGTAAATGAGCCCTGACTGTAAAATAAACGTCCAAGAAAGAAATTTTATTTTTTATATAAGTCAATAAGTAAACATTTTACAAGGTGTTTATTGCATATTTACTGTCTTCTGGCAAAAATAAAATTTCTATGTAAATATGCTAATAGCATGCTCAAGTAATATCAAGAAAGCTTTTCCCTAAAAACTGTTAGATATAGCTTGAAAGCTTAAATAGCACGGACCTAAGTTGTATTGGTTATTTTGGAAGTTCTATAGGGATGAACAAGTAGCATTATAATAAATCTATACAGAAATATTTTAAGTACCTTAAAATAAAGAGAAAAAGAGACAATTTTTTAAAGCATTCTTTTCGTTGGTGTTACAAGACTCCAAAGAGAAGATGATATTTTCTCAGTGAATAATCTGGCACTGCTTTATGAAATTTTTCAAGGTTTTTGAAATAATCTATGACCATATATGCTTTAAGCAATGCACACTAAATCTGTTTTTAAAGCTGCTGGGTGAGCCCTACTATGTCAGGAGCAGAATGTGTCCACTCATCCTGCCTCTGTCTTCTTGGAGGAAGCCTTGAGAGCAAATATTCCTCTGGAGGGAGCCCCTCAGGACTAAGGAAGATCCAGGCTGCAACTTTTTTTCCTCCCATAGCAATATGCAAACAGCAGGAGGGTTTATCTGATGCTCTCTTTATGGAAATGTGACTGATGACAGAGAAAGTTTGACAGTCCCACGTATAGCTCTCTGCATTTCTATTTCCCCCTTATGTATATGATGTGAAATATATAAATCATTACTATTTAAGTAACTTCCTAATGACTTGCATATTTAAACTTCAAAATTTCCACACAGCACCTTTTTAACCATTGGGAATATTTTGCAGAAAAAGCAAATCTCTCCCAGTCCTCCCCTCAACCACAAATATAATATATTTTTGCTAATAATTTTCTCTAGGTGAAGGGCTTTTGCAGTTACAAAGGAATTCAGGCAATGATAGTTGCTTAGTGGATTGGTGGCTGCATTACCTAGCATAAGACATATTAAAGACATAATAAAGCAGCCCCTTTAGAAAATCTTTGACTACATCAAAGACAGCAAGGAAAAGGGGAAGCCATCATTACCAGACTAATAAGATAACTTTATAACATTATATTGAAGTTTTTTCCCCCAGGCTAAATCTGAGTTTATGAAAGAGAAATTAGTCCCATTTTGAAAATAGTCTGGTAATGTAGACAAAATTGGATTGCAGGTCAACTAACTAAACGTTTCCTATGCTTAGAAGAAAAGACAATTGCCTTGATATCCCCTAAATATCATTACAGCAAATTCTAAAACTATTCAAGTTTTGCTCAGGGAGAAAGAAGGCAGAAGACTCTTAACCTACAAGGGCTTCCAGAAGACAGCTGGTTAAATACAGTTCAATTTTATGACAGAAATATACTGAAAGGCAGTACTGACCCTTTTTACATACCTATATCTTTTTTAAATAAAAGGGATCCACGCTGCAGCACAGTTTCAACAAGTACCACGAAACAAAATTCCCAAACATTATAAATGCTTAACATGTTATTCCATCCTCATAATACCACACTAGGAAAAAAAAATATACAAGCAGCAAACAATCAGGGGGTGTTTAAGAGCCTAATATGGTACTAGGAAAAATAATGCAGCACAGCAACAAGTTCACTGGAGTGCTCCTTTAACACAGACATACCAGATGCACAGCTGTTTATCTTGGGAAGAAAAACAATCAAAAGAAGACTTTTGAAAGGATCTTCTCCCCGGCATTTAATAATATGCAAAATATTGAAGGATTCTCGCATGAAATCAGGAATAGCAATAGGTCGTTTTTCATGGTATTTTATAAAGCTAAGCAGACACAAAACAGGATGCCAGCAGGCAGCTTGCATGAGACATAAGGCTTTATATTCCCACTAGGAACGTACCTTCTCTGCTTTTGCTTTCCTGGCGTTATGCACAAACCTGCGTCCCAGCTTCTTGGCATACCAGATAGAGGCAAACATTGTAGTGATGAAGATTTCAGTCTGAATATGCAGCACACACACAAAAAAAAAAAAAAAAAAGCCAACAACTTCCCCCACAACTGAGATACAGATCTAATGCTGGTTAGGGTCTTAACTGTGCTGTTGCTTTGTCAAGTCCTCTCATGCTGCCTTCTGGAAAAAAAAAAAGAAAACAACAAACCACCCAGTGTGGCTAGTCTGCAGGTGTATTTACATACTGCCAGCAGGAAGTCCAGGGTGAGGCATCTTTGCATCCAGCTCACATCCAGTCTGCTAAGTGCCTGTCTGCAGTTCTTTAGCACTGTCACCACAAACTACATATGTGTCAGTATGAAAGGAAGCTGCAGTAAACTACTGTAGCAGACAGCTCACCTCCTCTTCTCCTGTTCTGAAATTTAACTCCTTGGTTCTCTTCGATTTGCCAGCATGCAACAGAAGCAGCAGCAGTTGAAAAATGAGATACACAGCACTGCAGGAAAGCAAAGGGGTACAAAAGTGCCAAAAATAGAAATGTGTATTAACTGTTAAGGTGAAGGAACAGGTGTTTCATGTGTTTCAGGGCAATTAAGATATGAAAGGAAAATCGATTTTACTTTGTTCTTGCAGTCTGGGGTCTATTCAGAGATATTTTTGCTACCTAGTTTCAGTTCGCAACAGACAGGCATCAGAGCTGCTCAGTTCACTTGCTGATGTCACACATGCTCTGCTGAAGGATTTAAGACTCAGCCAAGGGCTTCTGTTTTTCTTTGATAATGCCTTCACAAAACAGAAACCTGATAGGTTTTTTTCCAAATTCCAAACTTCTGCCCTACCTAAGCATGCTCTTCCCTCTCCCTTTAATTGCAAGCTGCACTGGGAGTTGCGAAGTGCCTTTGAACACCTATTTTTGCAGTGAAACAGCAATGCACTATTTTCCTATTGTCACACACTTCAGCTTTAACCCCTGCACCTCTCTTCAGTTATAATGGCTAAACAATAAGCAGAAACACTCTTTTGGCTCCAGACATATGACAAACCAGATGTTCCTCCCAGTCAGATGCAGTATCAAGGCTATAAATTATGGGATTTACAGCTATATATTTTTATTTGATAGCACTTATAAGACAAGTCCTGCCCAATGCCCTCCCACCTACAAGTGTGGAGATACCAACATGCAGGAGAACCACTGCTGTCCTGTGTGCAGCACTGGATTTGGGATACCCACATGCAGGAATAATTTCTGCTCTGCTATTCTGTGGTAAAGAGCAAACCAAAATTATTCTGTGCATGGCAAAGGAAATACAGGCATAGCAACTTAGTACAGGGCTCTCTTGGGGCCAAGAAAACACCTTTTCTGCCCCAGGATTTTCAGAGAATGGCTGAAACTATTTTCTCCAGGGTACATGAAATCAAAAGGTAAAATATTTCACTCCCACTTATAACTTAGATAAAACATCCAAGTTACTGTATCTGGATAGCATTGCCCCAGCTTTGAGCCTGAAGGCACAAACTGCTCAGTTCTGTTAAAATTATAGGGAGTTCAAAGAATTCCTCAACACATTTTAAAATGGTAAGTTGGTTAACTAAATTGAAATTCTTATATAATGAGGGTTTTTTTCAAGCTAACTCCAAGGTGTATGGTTGATTTTTCCCTGACATCTAAAATCTTCTGATAAAATATTTGGTAACTGGTGATATTTCTGGGAAGAGAATAGTTACTAACTACTTCCAGTTCAAATATTTAGTTAATCCTGGCATCCAGAAAGTTTTAAAACCACTAGATAGAGTAAATTCATGTCTCATCTAGAATATGATTGCTACAGAAGAGCTCTCTTTCCATAACACCACTGTAGCTCTCTGAACTCCAGGCTGATAGTAAGACAGACTCTCCAAGGTGAGAAAACCTTTATTATGCCATGTAGCAGCAATTCAGCCTATTTGTGGAAAAACATTGTCATGAAGACAAGAGAAGGAAGAAAGATGGCCTGAAAAATTTGGGAAGAAATCAGAGACCTTGTTTCTAGCTGGGATACCATTGTTAGGAAACATAGATAGAAAAAAAAAAAAAGGTGCAGAAAAGGAGAAGCAACATCATTACACAGCTTAACCAACACTATAAATGTTGAAGGAAGAGGAAAAAAAAATCTTTCATAGTATATGCATAAACAGTAGAACACTTCTCCCACTCTGCTCCCATGCTTTTATGAAGAGAATAAGTATAATTTGAAATCATTGCACTACAACCAAAAAAGGGTACATTCTCCCAAACAACTATTTATGTAGTCTTATGTATATTCAGAAGCTGAGAATATGGAAGGAAATACTCATTAAACAATAAAACCTCATTTTTATGACTTTTATCATCAACATTAGCAGCTTTACTGAACTATTTATTCAGGAAAAGTAGGACGTAATAAAAAGCCACAATTCATCCCACTTGTAGAAAAAAAAAAAAAATAGAATACATTGTTCATTTAAGAAATAATGACAAAGCAATAGGGAGGTAATTTTCTCCACCCACTGAAAATGTTAGATCAGGAAGAATAAATCTTGCCAAACACCTAATCCTGATTCTAATCAGAAATCCAGTTTAACTGTTTGCATGTATTTGCAGATCTATGCAAAGCCCCAAGTACAGCAATGGCCAGACTGCAAACCATTTCCTTACAGCTCCACCATGCAGCACTCTGCCATACTTTGCCAATAGCAGCTTTATTAGGGCTGTACTGGTACCGAGGGAGTTTATGATTATGAATATTTTACTGTAACCATAACAAAGGCTGCATTTTACAGAAGTGCTACAACCCGAGCTGCTTTAGAAGAATTGGAATTCCCAGCTGCTGTCTCCTCACAGGAGTAATATGTGCTTTAGCTTGCTCACTGAAGTGCTACATTACAAGAACAGAGAGATGCATGCCATTGAACAACAATATTATCACAGACAGGAGATAATCAGTTAAGAGCAGATTTTACAGATTTTTTTCTTTCTGCAAATGAGTGGGTGGTTTTTGGTAAACCAAACCACATCCAAACTATACATTAAATGTCATTCTTCTGCTTCTATGAGAAGAATTGGTCTTACCACAAGTGGGCACATGGGTATAAGCACAGAGCAATTATGCTGTTGAATCGTGTTATTTTTATGACATGGCTTCCCAACATCACAAGCAATGGCAATTGATGCTCAGTACTGAAACAGATGGTTGTTTCAAATACCTTGCCAACTGTTTGTATGCAATGAGTATCACCAGTATTTCTGACAGTTTGCCTCCTTTTTCAATTTTAACATTGCTGCTTTACTTAAGCAGCATTCGGGAAGAAGTCTGGCTTCGCTTTAGACAGAGCATTAATTTTCCCTTGTTAAGGGATAACTTCTCACAGCACACACGTGGGGTGTCAACCTCCCCCTCACACACCTGTGGTGAAGATAGATGTTAGCTGTAGGTTCTGGTTCTCTCCTACCTCTGTCTGAGTATATACACACAGTAGTCATAAAACGTGATGACAGGGCTATTTAAAATACAAATACAGCTCAGTCATAAATAATGCCTTCCTTGTAGGAATGGGAAGACGGATGGAAAGATTAGTATTCAGGGTTGGCAGAACTGTTTCCAGTGAAATGGACAGGAGAGGGAACAAGTTAAAGATGAAATACTTAAGATATAAAACAATCACTTCAAGGTTTATCTGTTAACATTCCACAGCTGTGGGTACAGGAGCAGAGCTGCTGCTGAGAATCTAAGGTAGCTGACTTTGTTTTCATTAGCACAACGCAAGAACAGATAGTGATTTGGCTGACTGTATAAGCAACCATTTCCCATCCCCAGCACAACTAATTATCTTACTCAGCTACTTGATGCCAAGACATACTATTTAATGACCAGAATACTAGGAAAGACAGGAATCTAAATGTCTGCTATTCAGTCCAGAAGATATAAATTTTAGGCACTCAGACCTCACAATTCTTTAAGTAGATGGAAGACCCAAGGTTTTGTAAGGACCTGATTTTTCATTCTTCCCTCTAAACAATGGTGAATGGACTAATGTTCTTCCTCCTAATGCAACAAACAGTATTTTTATTAGAAACCCATGGACTCTCTTACAAAAGTAAGAGTCAGCACCACCAAAACATGTTCAGACTTCTCTTTTGCCCAGTGCAGGACACAGTCTGTTACAGATACAATACAGGTGAAGGCTTATCATAGAATAGAATCACAGAATCATCTGTGTCTGAGGTTGGAGTCCAGCCATGTCCATAAGCACCACATTCTACACATGCTGTAAATGTCTCATGAACAGTGACTCAACCACTTCCCTGGACAGCCTGTTCCAATGCTTGGCAAGGCTTTCCATGGGGAATTTTTTCCTAATATTCAACTAAATCTCCCCTGATGGAACTTGAGGTCATTTTCTCTTGTCCTGTTGCTTGTTACCTGGGAGGACAGAACAACCCCCACCTCACTGCACCCTCCATTCAGGTAGTTATAGAAAGGAATAAGGTCCCCCCGAGCCTCCTTTTTTCCAGGATAAGCACCCCCAGTTCCCTCAGCCACTCCTCATCAGCTCTGTGCTGCAGACCCTTCCCCAGCTCCATTGCCCTTCTGTGGACATGCTCCAGCCCCTCAATGCCTTTTTTGTAGTGAGAGACCCAAAAGCGAATACAAGATTCAAGGTGCAGCCCCACCACTAGAGTATGTGAATTTCTAGATATGGTATTTTCCACCAGTTATGATGTTTCATAACATTCTCTTTTCTACAATAAAAATTTTAAAATTCTACCTCTTGATTCTGAGTTTTAAAGATGAAATCTGAGTTGCCTAAAAGCTAAATGATTCCTTGGAACATCTAAGTCAATGGCAAGAATATATTGCAATGATTCTGAGAACAGTTACTTATCCTGACAAAGAAATGTTGCACAGAAGGGAACAGGGGGGAAAAAAAGGAGCAGAAGATGAAGGAAGAGATGGGATAAAAATGGAAAAAAAAAAGAAGTGAAAATGAAGTGCTGCATATTAAGGATGACAGAGGTTCATACTCTTCTCTTCCAATTTAAATTTTTCTACTCCCTTAATATTTCTTGTGCCAAGTCATTTCTCTTTAGAAATTATGCTTTCAGAAACCCAGATGTGACATTATGAGTTTGCCCCAGGTCTAATTTCCCCTTAAAACAGAAGATACTGCACGCAGACATCTCCTTTGTCACCTTTCCTGATGCATGGCAGAGCTGTCTCCTAGCAGAGTGCATGAAGAATTTCATACACAATGTCACAAGACTTCAAAGCAGTAAAAAAATAAAATGCGGGCATTTTTTTCTCTGGACCTCCTTTAAGTGTGAGGCCCCAAATATTTTGTGCCTGCACTCTGCCATGCAATTATCACTGCTATTATTCTGCTCTTCTATTATTTGTTGGGGTAGATGGCATGCAGCCTGCTACCTGTGGTGCAACAGGTCAAGAGAAGAGAGGATGAGGAGGTGTGGTACAAAATTGCTTGAAATAGAGCTTTGACTGTGGAAGGACGGGAAGTGGAAATGGAATAAGTGCTGTGCTAGACACTGCAACTGAGCACATCCCTGCACACGGGAATGGATTCCAGCACCTCGCGGCGTGATGGCATAACAGACTATGCTTTGAATTTACGCAGGTTTTTTTCCTTTTTTCATTTGCAAAGTCTTGGACTGGAGAAAAAACTAATTGCAGTACTTAATTTTGATTTTAAAAATTGATTTTCAACTCTAGTTTCTGCTGGTGCATAGGAAACTCCAGTGAGTCACAAAAGTAATATAGCAACCATTAGCAGCCTTAAAAAAATAAATACAAATCTGAAAAATGCCAGTTTATTCCCTATTTGTCCCTGGTTCAGCACAAATTGCTTTCTGCCTCACCTTTCTAATAGAATTTTTTAAATTTCTTCCTGCTGTGTTAAAAAATCACAATCAAAATGGTGTACAAAATCCTCTGATGTGCCATTACGCTGCTCAGACTCGTATCAAATCAAAGCACTGTGGATGCAGCCCAGTTATACATTTGCATGGCAAGCACTCCCACGGGAAATAATATAAACTACAAAATTTATCCTTGGGGAGAGAAGAAAAGGAGGAACCACAGACTGCAAGCAGTGCTTATGTGTTTCAGCAGTGTATCTTGCAAAGGCACCTGCCAAATATAATCCTGAACAAAACTGGATTCAGCGTGGAAGCACTTACATTGCAGCTCTGTGTGTGCCTCCCATCCCACAGCATTTAAGTACATTTGTTTTCTCGTTACTTATACATAACCCTGAGTGATGGTGGACTCATCTCTGTTTCAGGAGGGGGTGAATTAAGGCACAAAGTGACTTGGTAACCGACATACAGGAAATCAGGGAATCTGCACATTGACTGGAGCCCAAAATCCCTGACCCAGGGTGTGGCCACATGGTCTGCCATGGCCAAAGCCAGGAAGATGTGGCACGCACTCTCTCAGTCCTGTGCCAGTCACAGCTCTCCTGTCCAGATGCAGTGAGAAGCAGGAAGGCTGCAAATGTCCATACACCCATCCACAAAGGCCACAAAGACACACATACTTTCCATATGATCTCTTTGTTAGGAACAGCAAGACAGGCAGCCTATAAGGAGTTTTTCATCTCACTGCTAGTCACAAAAGAACCCCAAAAAACAGTTGCAGGCACAAGCATGGGAATATATATCATCCCATCTTAAACATTATTTTATTCCTGGCTGATGACAAGCTGTCTTTTCTTTCAAAGACATCCTTAAATCTCACTTTCACTTTATCATCCCCAAGAGCAAAATTAAAAAGTCAGTTTAAGCAGAAACACTGCAAGTTATAGGCACTGAACCAGTGAATCACACAGACTGCTTTGACCCGGCATTATTTAAAGGTTCAAGCTAAATGTACCTAGCCCTTGCCATTGTCCAAGCTCTTCAGAAAATCCTCATGCACAAGAAACCAGGTTGCACTGACGTATGAAACATTAAGGAATCACAAGCAATGAGCTCTAACAGGATGGCTGTGAATTAATCTCATGCCAGCATCTCCTTGCAGGCAGACACACGTGTACCTGTGTGGGCTGAGCCCACTCAGCAGCACATTCCTGAGCAGCAGCAGAGTCCATGCAGCCCATGCACACCATTCTCTGGTATCTCACAGGCTGGGCTGCCTCTGGTCCCTCTCCCCAGCCTCTGGCAAACCAGCAGCTCCCCACTCCCACCTGGCACTGTCTCCAGCCATGTCCTGCTGTTGGCTGGATCGTGCTCCAGCTCAGCAGCCCCTCCTCTCCGGAGCCTCCTGAGTGACTTTTTATGCTTCTTAGAGAAGAAGCCACATGTGGAGAACAAATGCAACAGATAATGGCTACTGCCAGTTTTCATTTCAGTTCTTGCTCTTTTTCCCTGTCCTCAGCTTTTCTAGGCTGTGATCCTCACAGCTCCTGGGAAAAGGTACTACAGTTGGACAGTTCAACATCCCTTGGGAGGTTAAATCACTTTAGATGCAGGGCACAGGTTTAACTAAGCAATGTTTGCCTGCTAAAATGCAAAAGAGAAAAAATATGAAGGAAAAGGATGTACTTAATTCCTTCAAATGTAAGATGTTCTACTATGTATGAGGGGTAGATAACAAGTCTTTATCCAGGACTGCCTACAATTCTTAGGGTCAGAGACAAAGAAGAGGTTTTCTTACTTTTGGAACCAATTCACCACATTTCTGTTGCCCAAGCAAAGCAAGGAGAGGAGATTTCAAACCACAGCAGACCAGGTTTTCTCCCTTCGTTCTGCTAAAATTCTTCTGCATGAGATTCTTTACTCTTTGCAAGCCAGCTGTTCACTCTTAAGATGAAAACAATCATGCTCTACCACACTGGGACAGTCTAAAGATAAAAGGTATTAAAAAACATGACTTTTTGTGAGAAGGCCTTGTAGAAAGAAGAACATCTACTCCCTCACTGGTTGATACAGAATCATACAGAATTCTGCTGAAAGGTCTGTGAGAGTCCACATCAAACCTGATCACACAAATGCTTCATTGTAATGTGACACATGAAAATGTCCATTTCAGCAATAAGTCATAAAGGATGGTGTTATATCCATTTTGACCAAAAGACAAAGGAACTATAAGGAAATATGAGGCTAAGGACAAGAAATCATTCTTCTAAAAACTATGACATCTTCAGAAGTAGAAAAAAAAATAAAGCAGATACTAAAATCTAAAATAATTACCTGTCTAACATATTTCAAATAATTAATTAATTGTGTGTTAAATAAAGGATGAGAGAAAATTAGTCACATGAGATTTTCTTAATCAATTCCATTTGAGTGCAAAGTCCAGTTGATAGGAGAAAGATGAGAAACACGGAGGTGGAGGGAAATATTTAATTGCAGAGGATTTTGGCACTTTGAAAACCAGGGGAAGAATTGAGGCTGCATACAGCTGGCAATATATACTTCGACAAGAGATGGACTAGATCTGATTAAAAAAAATCCAAAAAAAAGGTGATCTTTTTTAGGACAAGAATAAAAAATAGCATCTTTCTAAACACTTTGAAGTTTTTAAATTTAACCTGAGTGTTTCAAGAAAACAGAAACTTTTTGAGATCTCTAACCAGTAGAAAATTGAGAAAGTGTTCCTTGAAATTGTCAAAATATTTATCTTTCATTTTTATCAAAAAATCAGAACATTTCAGCCTTCTCCAGGGCTGTCAATACTGCTGTCTAAATTACATTTACATTTAACTTTCCTTTGGGATCCCAGTCAACAGATATTTTTAAAATTTCCATTCTGCACAACTCACTGAAAACACTTTCATTTGATTCATACATCTAGCAGCCTCAAAGATCTGCCAAATCAAAGATCAAAGATTCTTCCACACCTTTCTGCAAATTGAATTTTTCCAAGCCAGGTACATTGGTTGTCTCCTCATATGTCAGAAGACACCACGAAGATGCTAAAATGAACTCATGGGAACTTACAGAAAGGATCATAAGGAGAGAAAGTACCACAAAAACAAGCAAGCCCCTGCTTCTTATTGTTCAAGCATCCTGGACAGCATCATAATTCATGCCTAGGCCTCCCAGAAGTAAAACCAAAGCTGAATGAAGGACTGTTTCTCCTTCCCTCCCCACAGCTAAATGCAGAAAAAATTAAGTATACACAGACTTGCACAACACAACTCTGCCCTGCCCACAGTGGTGCACCAGAACAAGTATCTCCAAGGGCTCCAGTTATTTTTCCATGGCTCTGGGGGAACCAGTTCTACAGTGAACTGAACTAAAAGCTCTAAAAATGCTTTCTGCTGCCAGATGAGAGTTAAATAATGAGCAGTTGTGCCAAAATCCCATTCCCAGCACTGGAGAGGAGCTCTGATCTTAAGATAAACAATCTGTTCTCTCCACTTTCCTCCTCTTTGCCATTCAAAGTCTTGAAAGGTTCAGTGAAGGTAAAAGTCATAAAAGGGCACAGACTTTTGAGCAGTGCCTTATCCTAGCAGGCTCAGGCTCCCAGATACTGCTGGTTGTCACAACCCACCAGTCTTGTCCTTGGGTCTGTGTGATTCTGAGCACCAGCTCTGATTCAGAGCACATCCTTGTTACACCAAGCCCCATGTGCCATGCACGATGAGGGGATAAGTGCTCCCAGCTGCCTGCCTGCCTGGAACTAACCTGCCTAACCCTCCCACACTCCTTTTACTCACTTAAGCACATAACGACTGCCAAAGCTATTCTTTTGTTAAAATGCCTTCTGACATGTCTACTTCCTACTTTCAAGCCTACCCTTTCAAGTACAAAACAGGCATTTATGCCTGCGCAGCTCCTTAAGAATAATGGATTAAGTGCTGTGCCCTTATGGAGAAGGAACTCTGCCCACAGTAATGCTCAGGAAGACAACAAAAAGACAGTAGGTAGCAAATGTGTTCCACCAATGTCTGGGTAGTTTTGTGAGGTTGAAAGACGACATAAGCAGGCAGCACAATCTTTCAGTCTCAGATGGCCTCAGTCTGAAGAGGGCTAAATGAATACACTTTTTGATTATCTCATCTGTTATGAACAATAAATCTCCATTAAAGCTCAGGACAGAGCATGATAACACAAATGTGCATTTCCTCAGTGTACTTCAAGGCAATGTCTTCACAGCAATACATGGCTATTCCTACCTATGGGATTTTCATCAGGCCAAGTGTTTGGAAGAGCATGCTAATCCTCTCACTGAATGCTGAATGCACATCCCAAGCAATATATCACAGATAAATGTTAATGCATGTGTTACATGTTAAATCTCACACTTCTCTGCCGTTGCAAAGAGGTACAGAGCAGCAGACAGGCCTTTAGGAGTCACCATTTCAGCTGTTTCTAGAACAGGGCACACAGCCTAGGATTCAGCCTCCGCAGATGTACATTTAGGAATGTGCAGTGTGCTTTGCTGAGAAATATCTACATTTTTAGTTACACAAGCACTGAACACGGCACAGTGGCAAGGCAAGCTACATTACAAATGCAAATTCAGAGATTGGAAGAGCAAAAAAGAAAGAAAGAAATTTCAACCAATGCTTGAAATATATGTAAACAAAGCCATTTCAGTGAAACTGGCCCAAAATTACAAGAAGGTGTTTACCCTTTGGAAGCTCAAGATAAAAATACTGTTTACAAACTACTTACAGGTTTCTGGCCTTCAGAAAGCAAGGTAATTTCCCCCAGTGATTTTCTATGCGTAGTGTGAAGAAGGCAGTTAAAGCTGATATAATATAATCTGAGCTACATTTAAACATCTGGTCCGTCTGCTTCATATGCATTGATAGGCTCTAGTCTAGAGAAATCAATAGAGTGTTAAAATGTTATTGAATATAATTTTTGATAGCTGTTTTACCTACATGTCCTTCTCGGGCAGGCTTTAAAATCTGGATTGTAAGTAAAATATGACTCTAAACCACTGCCATATTATATAACTTTGTTTTAAATTAAGTATATGCCTAATGTGGGTTTAGTTTCTGTAAATTTTATAGTTGATTGATACCATGCCCCACAGTTTTCCCAGTAATAATTTAAAGAAATGGACAGATATGTACATAGGATAGATAAAATTATACTTAGGATGGTCTGTAGGATTTTTCACGTCAAACACACCAACCCCTATAATTCCTGAATTAAATTCTCTTCTTCCTCTGATTTAAATGGGAGTTTTGCTAAACAAAAAGCACTTTTTCTCTTTCATTTGACTATGGTGGAGCATATGTTCTTCTGTTTAAGAGTATTTCAGAGTTTTTGAAACAATTATAAAAGTTTGAATATTCACTTAAAACAGAGGGCCTGACTGGGTTTCCGTGTTCCAGACAGTGTTGGATACAAAACCTAAAGGCTTAGGCATTTAAAACATAGCTAGCTATTGTCATCACCAGCAAACAACCTACAAATAATTCCACAGCTGGAAAGGCCAAACTATAGACTGTAAAAGTTGTGCACATTTGATCCATCCAGCCTCATTTCTTTAAAAACCATGAAGACTAAGATATTTCTGAAAGCTACCTTATAGCTAATTAGGCTTCTCAATACACGTGAAAGTACTTTAGAAGTGTACCACAGGTCAATGGAAGTAAATATCGACAACCATAAAAGACCTGAGTTCATTTATGAATGAATACAGATTCTGGAAATTAACTCTAATGTAATTTATCCTACACAAAGGGGAGAAGCTAAGCAAGAACCAGCAATTTATCCTTTGATGAGCTGTGAGCACAGATGATGGTATTAAATAGTCTGAATGACACCATTTTTCCTATGAGCACTCACACGTTTTTTACAATTAAATAATTTTCCACTTCCATATTTTGATATACATTGCTATTTTTTTTTTAAATCCAAACTTTAATTACCACATGTGACAGAACATTTCTGGAGAGATGACAGAGATTCTAGATCACATTTTTAATGCGAACTGAAGTATCATACCTATAATATTTAAAAAGCAAAAATGCAGTTTTGTGCTCAACTCTAACTAGACTAGAACTGAGCAGAGCTGCTCAGCTGGCTTGCTTAACAGCTGGTCCAAATCTCTTAGGGAGGAGCATACTTGTACAAAACATTTTATGAGGCCGCACACTGAGAGCTATAGGAGTTCATTATTGAGGCAGACAGGTTGACTAATAAATATTGTTTTTGCTTTGGGAATCAGAAATGTTAGTGGTTTGCCTATCCAAGAAGTCTAAGCAATTTATGGATGTATGATTATTTAGGTGATTTAGTGATTAAAACCCATATAAAATAAATAATCTCATGTATATCTAGGCCAGAACTTTTATCAACTTCTCAAATGCTTGTACTTGGCAACATTCAGAAGTGAATATATCCATTTTCAGACAAAAAAAGATTTGAAGAAAATGAGGATAAAATAGCTAGGCCAGCACAGAACAGCAGTCTGTCTCCAGGACATATTTACAGACAGTCTGGCAAGATAACTAGGGCAATAGGAGAGGAAAGAGAGAGGCCAAAGCCTGGGGTGTGTCAGATGTGCACTTGTGAGTCACTTTATTTTCTAAGTTGCTGCACAAGATGGATATCATGACCTCTCACACGACATTGCTGAATAAAGTGTTAGTACTACAAGGTGTCGGTCCGGACAATAACTTGAATCATTTTATAAAAGCTCAGAAATATTTGAATTTTCAAGAGGCACACCTTTCTGGAGGCTGCTGCTTCTGTATTCTAGACACAACAGTAATGCTTTGTAGTCTTCAGGAATGATGCGTGTGCTGGATTTTCCAATTATAATATTTTTTTTAAGGAAATCTATATCATGCATTCACTCAAAAAAGGCTTAATGCTGAAAACCAAAGCATTTTCTGTATAACCACAATGTGAAAAAAAAAATGGAATCATAGAATGGCTTGGGTTGGAAGGGACCTTAAAGATTATTTTGTTCCAATCCCCCACCATGGGCAGGGACACCTTCCACTAGACCAGGGTTCTTGTCCAGCCTGGCCTTGAGCACAGTCTCAAGCTATTCTGACTTTGTTTTCTTCTTCACCTCTTCAATTTTATTTTAAAGATCGTTACTATTTTCTACTATTTTTAATGCTGAACATTAAACTGCTGATCAGCCTGAGCTGACAGCTCCTGTCACTGCTATAATTGGGACAATTGTCCTTGGTCACCCATCTTAAATTGCTGTATTTTTCATCTTCCTTAGTCTTTTGTCTTTAGGGTCATAGGTAGCACACAATATAGAGCTTTCTACACAGATAGGTCAAGGTACATTAATTCTCTGTCAAACTCCATGTAAAATAAAAAACTTGCTACAAATGTACAAAGCAGGCTCTCTTGTCTTTGATTACCTGTCTAAATTTATCAGTGTCCCTTTTTACTTTCTCTTCTTTCTTATGTATTTATTAATTTTTCATTGATAATGTCTTTCTGCTTGATAAAAACCGGACATGGTGTCATTCCTTTCAAAGTGCTCTCATAAATTACAGAAGCACAGGATGATTGGGGTTGGAAGGGACCTCTAGTTCTGATGCACCTGCTAAACAGATTCCCCTAGAGCAGGCTGCATAGGATAATGTTCAGGGTGATTTTGAGTATCTTCAGGGAAGGAAATTCCACATCTTTTCTGGGCAGCCTCTTCCAGTGCTTTGTCACCATCAAAATAAAAAAGTTTTTGTATTCAGATGGAACTTCTTGCATTTCAGTTTGTGCGTGTTACTGGGCACCACTGAAAATATCCTGGCCCCATCCTCTTGACACCTGCCCTTAAACTATTTATGTGCACTGATAAGATCAATTCTTAGTCATTTCTCCTCCAGGCTAAACAAGCCAAACTCCCTCAGCTTTTCCTAACAGGAGAGATATTCCAGTCTTCTCATCATCCTCCATAGCCCTCTGCTGTATTCTGTCCAGCAGTTTCTTGCCTTGTCCTGAGGAGCCCAGAACTGGACACAGCACTCCAGATACGGCTTCACCAGGGCTGAGTAGAGAGGCAGGATCACCTCCTGTGACTGACTGGCAATGCTCTTCCTAATACACCCCAGGAAAAGGAATTAGCATCATTGTCATTCTTGACCCCCAGAGCACACTGCTGGCTCCTGGACAGCTTCTTGTCCCCCAGGTCCTTCTCTGCTGAGCTGCTTTCCTGCAGCTAACCTGTACTGCTGCATGAGGTTATTCCTCCCCTGCAAGAGCAGCTCAGCACTTGCCTTTGTTGAACTTCATTATTTTTCTCTCCTCCTAACACCTCATTATCTTGTTACCTTTATTCTCCAGCTCAGTCAAGCATAGATCCCTCACGACAGCTAAAGGAGGTCATCTGCCTTTTTTTTCTAAATTCTTTTGCCTGTACTTCCACCCTGTAAGACTTAAGAAATAATATTTTGTGAAGTAAAACTTAGGCAACTTTTTGAAGTGCAACAAAACACCTACCAAGATGTTAAAGAAAGAAAAAGGTCAATACCATATTCATAATTCATTAAAGATCTGTCACTCTTCAAGCACTTTTTAAGTATCTCATTCTACCTCAGAGGTTTTCAGTTCATGAGAGAATGTTTTATTCCTATGACGCAGGAATCACAGAGAGTCTGTCTTCAAAATTTCTTCACCATGACACAAAGAATTAATCCAAAAAGAATAGATGAGGGGACATTCCTTCGCTTTCATAGTACATTTTATTTACTGACTGCATAGAGTATTTTCCTTCTCTCCCCTCAAAAGGAAATGGTAGGAATATAGCAGAATATGTGGGAAGAAACCTTAAACTGGCCAGAAATCAATTAAAATTAAAACAAATTTAGAGATTTGATAAAGAAATATGAACTTTTTAAAAATGTTTTTATTATAGAGCTTCTTCCAGTAATGTGCCTGATCAGCTGCTGAATCCCACAGACCCAGAGAGTGACACAGATCCAGCAGAGTGCAGGAAAAGAAGCTAGTTTTACCAGCAGTTTGGCACCACTTCCAAGCCAAGCAATGTCAGTTTAGTGTGCTACACACACTGCAGGCCTTGCCACAGGCACAATTCCGGATCACGCCCTCCTGTAAAAAATCGTGATTATTTGGGAAGGTCAGTACCTCCTGCAGTGCTGTTCAAGCACTATGGCAGAACTGACACTCATGGATGGTACTGGGAAAATTGCCATGATGAGAGAGCTGCTACTTGTTTTATGTTGTGTTTTGTTTTCAAAAGGAGAAGCCAGAATAGCTCCTATTTGGCTCAAATTAGTATGTGCCTGGCTATCTTTACAGCTATTCAAACCATCTCAGCCTTACATAATACAGATGGAGATCTTGAGCTATATCTGCAAAATAATTTCCAGAAATGTTTGCAGTGTGAACTGTTAGCTGTGATAAATTGCACAATTTACTCCTAGACCAAGATTCTTTCAGGTGCTGTTTCTCCCTGGATAATCAAATCGTGTTTTGCTTCAAAGCAGTTCAACCCTTCCAGATGCCGCACCCTGCAGAACGTCCTTCCTAATTGCCAGACTGGGACCTGATATGGACTGCATCATCCCTAAAAATCCATCAGCACCTACAAGGTTCACTTCAAGCCCTGTCTCCTGCCAGTGCAGAGTTCCTGGGATTTCTGAGTTTTTTGTCACTGCTCACATAATCTTGGACTAACCATCACAAAACCAGCAACACATCAGGCTTACTTTCTTCTGCTATCATGGGGCCTGTGATATCAAGCTTGGATCAAGACACCTCACTTTTAGTCCAGAAATCAGGTAAATCACACCTTGAAAGAGCATTGGTAAGCATCCTACACTACTGAGCAGAAAATGCTCTCCTGTGGTTTTTTCATGAGTTGACAGTCAGGAATATGTAATTATAGCCTTTCTGTACAATTAATGATGACAATTAAAAGTAACAGTCAGAACATTAGATTTAATATTGGTGACATTTAAAGATATCTTAGTATACTTTTCTTGGCCCTTACTTCCAAAAGTTCTTTTTTTCTAAAGCAATGAATTGAAAATATTTGGGTTTGTGTCCCACAGACACAGATGATCAGTTGACTGAAGAAAGGCATAAGATCATCCCAGTGTATAATAAATATATGCAAATATGTTTTTAAAAATCAAAGTATACATTCATGCTCTGTGGCTCTGCACTCCCAACAACTTTGGAATTCTGTTGGAATTTTCAGTAACTATTGAAGAAAAAGCTTTTTTCTTACATAGGTATGTCTGCATAAGCCTCCCTTACTGCTAAAGCAAGTCTTGCCCCCAGTTTTTTTCAGATAGTATATTTGAGTTCTTCACCAACATTTCTGGCTGCAAGTGTAATCATGTATTTGAAGCTGATAATTGACAATACCCAGGACAGTCTCATTTAAAGTTTGTCCTTTGTCACAACATTTAGGAACTGAAGTTGTACAAGAAAACTGGTGTCTTACACATCCACCACCCTTCCTGTCCATACAGTTTGAGGAGATTTAAAAGAGTGGCACCTTATTACATGTTTTCCACCAGGGAGAGATAACCCTTGTAAAGAATAATGTGCTGCCAGACTACCATCACCAAATGTATCACTTTAAAATTTCATAGGACTTTTTTTTCCCTGCTAAGCTGAATAAAGCCTACAGAGCTTCCTCTTGCAAGCTGCAAGAAAGGCATTATAAAAGAATGCCAAACATATTTCCAATATTAGCATTCATTTCACACATGCACTCTGAATAAGTACAGTTAGTGCAGAATAAAGACTTTAGACTAAATGTTTCTGCTTTGTTAGACTTCAGGATGGCATACATTACCTCAAAGGCTATATTCAGGATATCTTAGTGAAGGTTTTTAGCATTGATTTATGTTATTTTAATTCCTAACATTTTTCAATGAAAATACCTAGAAAAGGCAATTGAATAGTTAAGTTTGATGCCCCTGTGCTTTATTAACTCACACCCTGATCTTACTACTTAGATGAAAACTTGATTTGAAATATGCAAAAGACAGGAATTTATTATGCATTAATGTATAATAAAACTTATGTATTAATTGCAGAAGTCAGTGAGAAATTTGACAGGAAAAAAATGTGTCAATCTGTTCCCAATTCCACGAAAGGAACAGAAAGCAAGCCTCCAAATCCCAACATTTTTCTCTGATACAGTAATCTCAATGAAAGAGTTTCCAAGTCTTTAATTTATATCTAAAAAACCTGTAGCTAGACAGGATGGGGAAAATGGAGAACATTTACTGAACTCATCTTTTAGGTCAGCCTAGATAAAACCTAAAATTATTTCCTCATTTACCTCCTCGCTTTAGAGATCAAAATCATGCTTCTGGCTTGCTGATACAATTATTTGCTTGTATGCCTGCCAGGCAGCGTGGTACACATCCATCTTCAGTACATGCTACATGCCAGCAATTGCTCCGCTCGGGGTAGGCAGTTGGAAAGCAATCTGTTAAAGTCCACAGCAGGACTCAAACCCATTCTCCTCTCCTCCTAACACTTTCTCGTTGAGAGCTGCCTTAAAGAGCAATCTCTCTCCGTCAGCTCATCTCCTTTCTCGGGCCTGGCCAATGTACCCTGCAGTGCAAGTTTTTAAATTATGGTTTCTTGGCTTAGAAGGTTTTTTTATGGGTTCGCAGAATAGCACACCAATGAAAAACTTCTTAGTTCTACCTCAGCTAACTATATATTTTGTTATAATTTGGATGACCATTACCCAGCTACTTCTCTGAGGAAGCTGAAGAGCTGGGTATTTCATCACTCTGTTAAGGTAACACTCATTTAAATCCTCATGCACAGTAGAAAATATTTAATATTGCAATGCATCACATGCCTCCCTTGCTGCTGTTAGTACACAAGGATTCCTTTGATACTTTTTTCTTTATGAAATCTACATTTCTTGTTCAGAGAAGTTGCAGATACCCCATCCCTGGAAGGTCAAGGTCAGCTTGGATGGGGCTGTGACCAACATGTGGAAGGTGTCCCTGCCCATGGCAGGGGCTTGGAACTAAATGATCTTTAGGGTCCCTTCCCTTTGTAGATGTATTTTAAAAATGTCTGCCTTGCAAGCTACCCAAACTTCTGAACCAGGCTCTCTGACAATATGCGATCCCTATTGCTACAACAGATGAGCTCCCACCGGCATCTGGTAACAAAACTCCTTCAGCACTCATCCATCATGTCTGAAATCCTGCTGTCCTATCAAAGCATCTCTGATGGGTTGCAAACAGTTTTGTTTGGAACAAAAAGATCTATTTTGCACAGCAGTGATTATTAGTGATGGGACAGAATTGCTAAGGCGTGAAAGTGACTCAGGAAACTGGGTTGATCTGCTGGCTCAGCCATGAAAGTGTGCAACTGAGCCGTTCCCTTCCCCACTCCGTGCCTTTGTTTCATCAAATCAGAAGACAATGGTAATGCTGATCCCTACTGAGCCTTTCAAGGTGTGCAAATTGAAACTGCTTTGTGGGTGAACAGAATTAAAGAAAGGTGAGACTTTATAGTATTCATTACATCTAAAAGACAGATGGCATAAATGCATAGTAATTTGTTTAAATTTCCAAGAATGTATACAAAATTATCTGTAAACCTACTCCTCCTTTTCCCATTGGCCTTTCTTATTTTAGGGTAAATAAACCAAGAGAGACCCATTCATTCATCACAAAAGTTTCCCTCTGGACTACTCCCGGTTGATTAATTTTAAATTAGTATTTGAAATTAAGAAAGAAATGTAGAGCACAGATGAAGCTAGTAGGAGTTTTCCACTTGTGATTCCAGAATGAAGACTTTAAAACAAAAGAATGTCATTTCAGAACGGTGCAGAACTGCAGAACAGCTCTGTAAATAACACAGCAACAGAACAGATTTCTCACCAACACCAGCATCAAAGCTCAGCAAAGCCAGATTTCATTGCAGCTACTGGGGACACTTCTGCACAAGATTCCTGTGCTGGGATTGCAAAACCCATCATAAAAATTGAATAACATAAAAATAATGAGTTTCTCAAATTGCAAGGACATGTTGATAATAAAACTGACACTGAAAAGCCAGGAAGTACTTTCCAGAGAAAGAGGTAGCAAAACTTTCATTCTTACTGAACTTCATTATTTAGCTTTTAATGATCAAGAAGTTCCTCTCATGCAGTCAAAACATATAAAAATATTTTAGCATGGAAAATAATAATTAAGATGATTACTTAGCACGTGAAAGAACTATCTTCAAGTCACAAGCTTCTTTTTTATCGTACTGTGCTTTAATTCCTGTACTTTATCCTATATTTTTTTTCCTCCCAGAGCTACACTTTTATATCCTAAACTATATTCAGAATTTGGAGGCTTCTAGGATCATGCTTTAGGCCTACTCTGTAATTTAACATAATTTGTTATAACTGCTGGAATTATTAAAAAGGTTTCAAGGGATAATTTTGTATAATAAAATATAACTGCAGAGATTTCTTGCTGATGGAGGGCCTAAAGAAGTTCACATCTGTCTTTATATTCAGCTGTCAAGTGTTGGTCGCTTATCTATACAATATATTAAATTTTATATCAAATTTCCTTTCTCTGATTACTATCATTTTTATCTAAGAAATCCACCAGTATTCAGCGTAATTGAGATATAATTGCAGAATAGCTGCCGAGTATCTCCTCCGTAGATTTGCTAACATGCAGCATATGCACCAAAGCCCAGAGTGTAACTGAGGAACTTAAACAGAGAATGAAAGGGTTGGCTTCTTCTGTTACCACACTGAATGGTCAACACTGGTTTCTCTTTGTGTCTGGAACACTGCAGGAATGTTTACATTTCTCTTATGCTACAGATTTCTGTTTATTTATGTTGCTTAATTAAGTATTTCAAAGGAAGCACCTTCTTTCTTCCCATCTTCATTGTTTCTTCTTTGTCCACAATGTCAGCTCCATAGATTGAAGACAAAGAGGTGCCAACTCTTTAAGGAAGATGAAAGTAAGAAAATACAAAATGTTGCCTAAAATGGGTTCTAAATATATTTAGTGGCTGAATAGATAGTCTGTCCCTGGTGAGACTCAGAACAAAGCAAAGGAAGGTAAGTAGAGAAGAAAACTTTTCATTAGGACAAGTGAAGATAGAAAGCAGGAATGTATTAATTTCTAGCTCCTTTTGTGCAAGGGGGAGAACAAAAGTGAAGAGTTGTCCAAGAAGTTAGCATCTGCATGGTGGATAATGGTTTGCTGTTTATATTTTTTGGCACCATATCAGAATACCTCTAGGACAAAGACTTTTCTATTCTAAATCATAGAATCCTAGAATGATTTAGGTTGGAAGGACCTCAAAGATCATCTGGTTGCAACCCTGTTGCCGTGGGCAGGGACACCTTCCACTAAACCAAGTTGCTTAAAGCCCCATCCAGCCTGACCTTGAACGCTTCCAGGGATGGGGAGCCCACAACTTCTCTGGGTAACCTGTGCCTCTCAACCCTCAAAGTAAAGAATTTCTGTTTTAGAGATAATCCAAACCCACTTTCTTTCAGTTTAAAGTCACAGGCCTTTGTCCTATCACTCCATGCCCGTGTAAAAGACTTTTCTCCAGCTTTTTTGTAGGCTCCCTTCAGGCACTGAAAGACCCCAATAAGGTCACCCTGGAGACTTTTCTTCTCCAGGCTGAAAAACCCCAAGTTTCTCATCCTTTCAAAATGAGACTTCCCTCAAGAGCATTGTGGGAAAAATGCATCTACTCAAGTAAATGGATATCAGGGTACTAGAAAAACAGCTACAAGAGGTAAAAGACAAGCACAGTTATAAGAAAATCGGTAGCAGAATGATCATTATGGTCAAAAGAAGGCGAATAGGCTGTGCTGTTTACCCAAGAAATACAAAAACGTCCAAACTGGAGCTGGAAGAACAAAACAGAGAACTTTGGCACTAGTCTGCCACTACTCTGCAGCCACACACTGGACCTTGGGTAGTTTCAGCTTTCAACAAGCCAAAGTCCTTTAGGAGCACATTGGAGAATTAAATTCCTTCCATGCTTCTTAAATTATTTGTAGGACCAACACTAGCATGAATTCTGGCCAGTACCAAATACAAGAAAAATAGCCTAGAGAATATGATAAATCAGATTATGCTTTGAGTAAGATGAAGTTTAGCCTGTGCTTTGCCATGTAACAAAACCCCAAAGCTTCATTACTCCTAATGCACTAGCACCAATAATAAATGGGAATAGGTAAATATTTTTGAAACAATATATTAGATTTATATTTCATTTCTAATAAATTATACTGAAGAGAAAGGACAAAACCCTGAGAATTCTCAAGTACATATTGAATCATTGGTCATTTCACCCTCAAAAGAATTTGAATTTCAACAAGAATTCTTAATTGCACCCCTTGGATTTTAGCTTATGATTTAATCTACCAAGTTGCTAAGGCAACCAATGATTATAGCTGCTGGGCAAAATTCACAGAATTGTTAATCAATCTTAATCTGGATACACTGCATCACTAGTTCTTTCACAGGGGAAACAGAAAAGGCTAAGAAAAAAAATTTGGTTTAATACTTAATTTAAAGCATACAATAACACTAGAATTACAAATATGCTTTTCATAATAAATATCCCTAATAGAAATACCATCTTTTAAACCCAATTGTTCCAATAGAAAGAAATCTTTCACTGAGGTTTGTATGTCACCCAGCAGTGTGTGTCTCAGAGATATCTAATCAATGAGCTTTTTAATGTGCTCAGCTCTCCCTCTGCTCTCAAAGGGCGAGAATGGATTTACCCAAATTGAAAGTTACAGTCATTATTCTAATATGATTATGCTGGAGGAGAACCTTTGTATGGTGCTACTTTCAAATCTTTGCACTATTTGTCTGGCCCACTGCACAAAGTGCAATGGCCTGCCAGGGTGTGGTTGAGAACTTTTGCAGCTCTGTTTTTGCCATGAGCATTAACCAATCACTTAAGATCTATACGTCTGTTCCAGGCTCTATTTCCTATTTTCCTATCCTCCAGAAGAGTGATGCAATTAGACTTAGCTACTACAGAAGGGTGTTGTGAGATCAACTAACTTTGAAATTTATTTCTAAAATATTCTTAATATCAAGTGTTGTGCTTAGCTAACATATAGCATATTAATTTTAATGACCAAAAGTAGTTAGCCAGGAAATTTATATTCTGTTTTATGGTCCCATTAAATGTCCATAAATTTTTGCATCCAGATATAGCTAACTTAGCATTTATGAGAGTGCTTTCATTCTGGTTCAGTCTAATTCACTTTTATGGTGAGCAACTAAACTCTTCTGAACACACTCTGTTAGTGTGTTATTCCTGGTGACTTTCTTGGAACAGCTGTAGTTACAGTACACTAAAGCAGTATTTTGCACAACAAATCAATTTAGTTATTCAATACAGTTATTATTACTTGAACTGATACTTCTAATGTGGTGACTGTTCTTCACATTATTTTGCTCATGTAATCTAGAGCTTCTCTCGTTCACTTCAGTTTCCTCAATAAATGTAACCTAGAATAGCCAATCTGCAAGAATAAAACAGGGACTAGTGTCTATGGAAAAGTTACCACAAAAAACCGTCACAGATGAAGGAGTCCAAGAACCAGTGTAAGTTCCAAATAAATGCCTGTGCAAGACCTTTGGGACTCTGCTGGTTGGATAAGAAGGTTGCAGGTATGCAATTGAAGGAGGTTATTCTTTGAAAGCTGATACAGAGAGCAAATTATACAGTCTTTCACCACATCCTAGAGTTTATGTAATTTCTTGATGGTAAAGAAACCTATCACAATATTCAGGGGTATGATAGGTCCTTAACCTTTTTGATATTTAATAATCAATTAATACTGTTTGTTGAAATAAGGGTGTGATCCTCCCTTGTACCACCTGAAACCAGAAGCTCTAATTCTGCAATGGCACACACAAGTGTAACTCACTGATGAGCCATGCCCTCATGATTCTACTGCATAAAATACCAATTGAGATAACACTCCAAAAGAAAGGAAAACTGTGAGGCTGTACTTCAGCTGGAATTGTACAACTAACTTGCATTTTTTGCATCATATGATTTGAGATATTTATCCAAAAGATACACTTTTTCCAAGTTTAGGGCTTGAAATCAAAACTGTACTAGATCACGGAATGATAGAATCATTAAGATTGAAAAAGACCTCTAAATTCAGTGAGTTCAACTTTTGAGATAAAGGGTTTTGATGGAAAGAGTAAAGAAGGACAGAACTAAAACCAGTAGCATGAAATTGTTACAAAAAAACTTTTTAATTCCTTCTGTTTTTCTCATTTGTTTGCCTCGCCTCTTTTTTCATTTTCACTACAATTTATTCATCTTCTCCACAGTGTTTGTTATAAATTCCTCATTTGTTCCAGCTCTTTTCATTTTATCTACTGTGAATTTATTTTAAAACAGATTTCTCCCCACTCTGCGTCTTGTGTTACCCATAGTCTTCCTTTCTACCTTGCAGTAGTTACTGTGTTAAAATATGCTTTCTAAACATCTCTCTGAAGAAACTTGCCTGTTTTAGCTAAAGGAAGCACACAGTGCATTATCATGAGGAGAAAAATGGATTATTTTAAAAGGCTGCAGCTAAGAAATATATATAGCCCCAGTCTTAGGTTTATGGCTGGACTTGATGATCTTAAAAGTCTCATTCAACCCAAATGATTCTATAATTTCATTATTTTTTTTAGATACGATTTTAAACTTTGCAAATATATTATGTAATGCATGTACACATAGATTCACACATATATAAATATGACTGTCAACTGGTATTCAGCCTTCCTAAGGAAGTTAGAGAAGATAGAAAGCTTTGAACAAATGAAGGGATTTCTGTCTGAAAGATGGAAATCAAATTGCACATTCATCTGAATATTATGGAACATTAGAAGGTATATGCAATGTCATGTACATAACACTTGAGAATAATGCTTGAGAAGTCCCAGCTGAAACACTTTCTAGTGCTTCATCCTTTCTCCAAATCATTCATATGCAATAAATCTTAAAAAAGACTCTTAAGTGTAATCCTCCACAGCTTTTCCAGCAGGATAACCCACTTTTAAACTTTTTTGTCTCTTATCTATATAAAATGAAAGGTAGCTAAAGAAAATGTTACTACTGTGCAATAAATGCTTTTTCATCTAAAACACATCAGTACAATTCCCTTTGAAACTCTATTTTATACCAAGTGCCGAATTAAAAAGGAACACTGTTTATGCAATTTTGACAATGCTCCAAGTAATGAACAATAACATGGCTTTTAGGCTGAAATCCCCATTGACTGAATCAGGACTTCTGCCAAAATATAGATATGCCCCATGGCAGCCATGGATGCAAACTGTTACAACAAAGTATAATATGAAACACTTTGGGGTTTGATGCTTTCATCATTTGTTATTTGACCATCTTTTTTTCCCCCATATTTTACAATTACTTGCTCACACATGACAAAAAATTATATTTTGTCTGTCTGATTCTCAATTCTTCCCTTACTGCCATTAATTTAAAAATTAATGAAGATCAGGAATTTATAACTATTATCATATATATGGAATTTAGGAAAAAAAACCAAAAACCCAAAACAAAAACCCAAACCAACAAACTATCTGGAAAGGTAAAGTCTATAACAGATGACTCAGGCAAATAGTTTATGAATGACATTTTATAAGGTATGTGTCAGAGAATAATCACTGCATCCTCTCTAATTAACTACACAGTATGTTATAATTATAAAAATAAAAGTTTTGTCATTTCCTTTGACTCTAAATATAGGAAGCTTTAATATCTACGGTAGGTGTAGGTGTAGGTGGAACCACTAAGAGAAGACTGGACCTAACACAGCCCTTTAGAGCTGATTAAATTCTTGTTTTTTTCATTTGCTGAGGGGTGAGTGAGGGCAGCAAGGGACAGACTGCAACCACCACAGACTTCAGCAGAGCAGAGGTGCACAGAACTGTGAATTGGTAATTCCAGGATTTGGATTCCAGCTACACTGGAGTACGCCATATGTGATATCCACCAGGGACTTTTACAGAGCTTCCCCACTGCATGAATGCACATCACCCTGACCTCAAGAGCTGGCTGTCAGCACACCAGACACCTCAGCTGCAAAACTTAAAGACTGAAAAATTGAGACATAAAAATTTAAAACTGTACGTATTCAACTGCACTCCCAAATAAGCAGTTTATTGTATTGTCCTGTTATTTATGTGGATTTTGAAGGTAAGAGACTTGTTCCACTCACTCTGGACTTGTAGAAAGACAGAAATGGTACATCTCATCTCCCCCTTCCAAGACACATTTTCTTTAGCCCTTGGATTATGGTGCTGAAAAGACACATGCTGACTTATCCCTAAAAATCCCTATAGATGGGGGACACTAAAAATTTCCAAAACCAAGTTTAAACAGAGTGACAAGATAAATGAGTCTCTTGTTTTTCTTGTGGGAGGTCTCTCATGAACATTTATCAAATAACCCAACAAATTCTGCCAAGAGCAGAATGGGAATGCAGTATATGCATGGTAAAACTTCATATTTTGCCAAAGTCAGACATAGATGATTCATTGCATACTCTGAAAGAGTTTCCTGTTCTAGAATTCACAGCCCTCTATGTGGAAATCATCTGTAGTTAAGGTGTGAAGGTAACTTTTATTCTTTATCTTCACAAATCAAATGAAAGATTCAAAACTAAAAGGACTGCAGCATATGTTCTGAGAAAGTCTGTGTATATTTTGTCTCATATTCCCTATAAATGGTGCAAATATTGGATTATTCACTCAATAACAGAACAAAGATGGAAATCAGGTCAGTTAGACCTGAAATATTTCATTCAATCCAATACAAAAGTTTTTGTCTGGAAGAGGGAACATTACTTCTTTTGCTACATTTCCTTTTGGATATTTTGTTTGATTTTGGAATGTCAATTTAAAAATGATGAGTCTAAAATTATTTAGCAGCATTTAAATAAATTGTTTTGACTTTACATTAAAAATGTCAATACAAAACACTGTCATGTCTGATCTTTTTTCTTCTTCAGTCAAATGAAATTATTTGTTGACTTTCACTTAAAGTTTTAAGGTAAGACTGAAATAGCTTTTGGTGGCTATTTTTGCTATTAAAAACATCACCATCTGTACTCATGCTAAACACTCCATATTTAGATTAGTTTTAGCTACCTTTTCTGACAATAAATATGCACTTTTGATTTTTTTTTGCACTCAAAAATATAGTTTTGCTGCAGCCACATCACTTAAAACCAAGAAAAAGAAATCAGTTCTTCCCTATATTTAAACATGATACGATTCCCTAAATGTTTCAGAAAGATCACAAAATGTTTACTAATTTAATCTGTCTGCTTCTAGAACAGGCATCAAACTGTACAGCAAAACCCACAAGAAGGTATCAATATCTTGTAGGATCAGCTTTTTTGTTTGGTTGCTTTTTTTGAGACTAAACCAATAGGAAAAACACAATTCCATTTGGTCAACAGCAGTAGCTCAGGAGCAAGCAAAGTTGTGCATTAACTTGTGCAATCCCTAAGGTGACACCCAAAACTTGGTCTTTCCATTTATTTGGGGTTTTGAAGTTTAGACTGAACTTGAAAAAAAGGATTATCACCAGCTTTTGTAAATTAAATTAGTAGAAAACCAGACTAATTTCACTAAAATATGGGGTTTTGTTTTTCTCAATACCTGATCTCGTCAGTCAATGTTGCAGAAACGCTACCAGAAATGTTCCAAATACACTTCTTTCTCAATGATCTGATAGAAAAATGATAAAGTTTTGTTAAGAGTGTGATAAAAATAGAGTGTGATAAAAATACATCATAAAATTCACAACCGAAGTTTCAAGTGTTACACACCGTATCATTTTATTTTGATTATGTGTCCAGTGAGCATGTATCTGTGGTATAAAAACAGACCATAAAATAGCCGTGGAGTCTTTTTACGGTGTAACATATTCTCTTAGTTTCAGTTGCTGTAAGACCTTTAAGTCCAGGAGTGAAAAATAAAAGAAATAAAACAAAGTCTTTATTATTTCGTAATAACTCCAAGAGCGTTAGTTCACCTCTTAGGAAAGAATTTCAAACATTGCAGCTGGGCTTTTTTTCCCTTTTGCAGGTTCCAGAAATTACCCCTGAGCTAGCAGATTTCTGGAGCATCCAATCTGTTCAGCCTTGAAAACGTTATGTATAACAGGTTATTATGTTCTATTAAACACAGACCTGTTTCATCAGGCCCAGATCTATGGGACAGTAACAAGCATTGTGCTCTACAGTTTAACTGAGAACCTTAGTAATTTATAATTTCCCATCCATTTGCACAGTGCAATATGATCCATATGTTCTTGCTTTTTAATCTCCTATCCACAAGGTCCTCATTTTTCATGTTATTTCATGAATATTTCCAGATTCCAAAGAAATAGGCCCATGAGCAACAGAATAAACAAGACCTCCCTTCCTATGGCTCTGAGCTGTACTGTTAAATTCTGATGGCTAATAAGGTGTTGGTTCTGCTGCAGTGAAATTTCACATTTGCTCTTTCTCTCTCACTCCCCCACCTTTTAATCATAATATTTAATCTGTAATAATTCACTGGTATTTTTACCAGATTAGTTAATTCTGTATCTTTTTTCTACTTGGTTACCTCTTTTTATGGGAGTAATAGGACTTTCTCTTCAGCTACTGATCCCTTTCAGATTTGACTGAAAATGACAAAAGGGGGAAGAAAATCAGAGAAGGGGGCAAAAATTAGTATCATGGCCTAAAACAGTATTTTGTTCAAAAAACACTTTTCCCACTGCTATCTGTGTTTCCTTTTCTTCTTTATTCATTTCTAAAAGCTTTATGCAATAGAAATTCGTATGGTATGAAAACATTTTCAATATTTCAGCTCTTGATTTTTGCCATTCATTTTGTAAAAATTCTGCTCAGTGAATTCAGTCACTTAAAGATTTGGCTACCAAGCTGTAAGCCATTCTGAAAAATTTCCATTAGTCAAGTATTTATGAGTAATTTATACTTCCCTCTCAACTGTAGATATTTATATTTTTCAAAATTGCATTTTATCATCTACCCATTCTTCCAGTTCTGTTTAATTTGTCTGAAATGTCTTACAGCTTTGTCTTCTTTCCACTGCCCAAAATAATGGTATCCCATCTGCAAATTGCCCTGTGTCTGTCTAGCTAATAATGATATTTATACTTCTACAGCACCGTCTCGGACAGATTTAAAAATGTGCACAGACTTTCCCTGTTCCAGGTTGTCTTGGGATAACCTCAGCCATAAGCCTTCTGCCATATTGCAGATGATCCATTCATTTCTCTCTGATCACTGACACTCTAACCTTCCCTGGTATTTTATTTTCAGAAGTGTTTTCTTTCCTTAGCATGTTAGAGTGATGGAACTTAGTGAAAGTTATTTAGTAAGTACAAATAAATTACTTCAGCCTCTTTTCTGCTTACTACTAATTTACTGACACTATCAGAGATTCCATTAAGCTAAAAGAAATCCATTTTTTCTTTAGAGAAACTATTCCTGTTTGTTACAATCCCATTACGTTTATCTCATTAAAAGTACCTGGCACAGATTTTCTGAAGTGTAATTGCCAACATCATCCCTAGAGTTTCTGAAAAGAGAGATAAATATTTCCTGCCATCCAGTTCTCTAAATGGAACAGCTGTGACACTGCCCATTTTTATTAACTACCCATCAGCCATCTAATTCTACTTAATTAATACTATTTGTAAGAGAGTAACATTTTGGACTACTTTTTTTCTTTTGCAAATATACAATACCACCACCAACTCATAAAATCTAGAGTAAAATTATACCAACTGCAAATTTACCCATATCTCTGGGTAGCACACTGTACCAAGCAGATATAGTTCCTTGCTCCTAGGATCAGATTTGTCCCTGAAGGACATCCCCAGTTCTGGAAGCTATGAGGAAAGTGGTTAGAACTGCTCCTGCAACCCTCCCAAATCTGCAAAAGAGTGGTGAGCACAGATTAAACAAAGACAATGAGGACAAGTGGGTGGTAGATTCCTACTCTCTGCCCTCAACACTTCAGAAAAATAATTGTCTCTGAAGTAGGAATGCCCAGGATCTATATGGTCTAGCACTGCACCTACACTAATTAGACTTTGAGCAATGTTAGTAATGCAAAACACCCTTGTTCAGTGCCCTGACCACTTTATCCATCTTTGTTTGCAAAAAGAACGTGAAGTGGGAGCTGCAGAGTAGATGCAGTACATAGAAAGGTTAAATTTGGGATGGTATTAAAAGCGTGAAGATCATTACTTCCTTTCTTCATCATCTTTTTAATTTTTACTCAAGTCATCATTCTTGTCCCAGACTGCTGGAGATGCAGCTGCCTGTGTAGCCACTGTGCCCCTCAGCCAATGACTCTCCCACAGTCACAGAGATGTCAAAGAAGTCATTCAGACCACGTGTCTTGGAGGGAAAGGAGAGCTGGGACACATACTGTCTGCTCAAGGAAACAGGCAATTCTGGGACCAGATAAAGCATTTCCAGAGGATAAGGACTTTTTTGGAAATCAGCATCTTGACATTCCATAAAGTGTTGCCCTAATGGTTATTGTGTTTGCATATCAAATTGTTAACATATTTCTTCTTGATAAGATCTTATCACAGGTTCAAAGGCCACTGCAACCCCCAAGACATTGCCAGAGAACAAAATTATAGTACACCATGATGCCCTCCACCAGCACTTTTAGAAGGTATAGGACATCTAAACTAAACCCATTACCAAATAATAATTACAGTACTCAAATGAAATTATGGAGAATTTGGATTTGACGGTCTGCCTAGCATAGGTCTTCAATATCACACTTAGCAGGCCAACAGCAAGAGTTTGTGAGAAGAGAGGTGGAGATGGGTGTCCCTGAGAACCATGGGTACTCACATGGATGTGCCAAATCTTGTTATATTACATCTCAAGCCTCTTAATAAAGCCTTCACCCTACCATAATTAAGAAAACTCATTTACTATAACCATTATGATGAAAATTATGTTGAAAAACCCATCTAATTGAAAGTATAGTAATGCTCATCAACTGAGTTAAACACGTGTAGAATTAAATCAAGGACATTAATTGATTAACACAGTAAGTAAATGGTGGCATATTAGCTGGGAGGGTTAATTTCTACATTGTGCAATCACGGCAGATTCTTACCAGCTCTATTCTCGGAACCATTTTTCTTTAACATCAAGGCTGTTTGTTTTTTTCCCCAAATGTGTACACTTGTCCATGTGTTTCTCACTCAGTGAGATGCAAAGCATCCATGCAGTGCTAATGGGAAAAAGCCAATAAATGTAACAAAATAGCACTGGTCTATAATTCAGCCTTGAGGTATGAACGTCTCTAGCTAAAGAAATTACAAAGGAATTACACACTAGTTAAAAAGTAGATATAATTTGATTGTAATAGATAGATTGTTAGATAAGATTTGAAAATACCCAGGGATTTCTATTAATTTCTGCTCATTTGCATTGGTTTTAGCCTGGGCAGCTCTGTGGTATCACAACACTAAACCTTTTTTTTGTCTATATGATGCTTAGGACAATGGGGCCCTGTGCTGCTCTCATAGCCCCTGGGCAATACTCTAACCTAAATTATCATCATCATCATTCAGATTGAATTAAGAGGCTTGGAAAGAATATGCATCTGGGGAGGAATCTGCAGACCAGTCTAGCTCACATCATTACTGAGAGTTCTAATGAGAAGGGCAGTGGCACATCTGCTTTGATGTATTCAGGGGCTGGAAGGACAGCACTAACCTGGTCAATAATCTTGATGTAGCAAAGATAAGACAATCTGAGATATGCTACAGCATGATGCTACAGAATGGATGAATTTTATCCTCTCCCACACCTCTAATTTTATTATCAGATGAGATCCTCAAAAAGAATTTAAAAGAGTTTGTGACTTACAGTTCTTTGAAAAGCAAAGGGTGATGTATTCCTGCCTAAATTAAGCTGAAACCTACTTTTCCTAAAAGCCTGAATATAAAAGAATCCAGGTTTTCAACATTATATATAAACACCATCGTCACCCCTGGGTTTAACAGTGCTTGGGAAAATTTTGTACTTATCCACCCACACATGATCTAACTGAAGTCTGCAGAGCTTCACCCACAGAGGGATATGACCCACTGTGTTTGTATCCAGAATGGTGGAACAATACTAAAAAACCAAAAATTCCAGTAAGAGTTGTCCAGCAAAAAAATATGGGGGCTGGTATTTTTGTTCAGTCTTCTTCCCATGTAATCCCTAGAGGCAATGTAATGAGCAGCTCCTTTGAATATTAAATTATTGAAGTTCAGAAGAATTTAATTAGTATCTCACTTACTTGCCATCTTGCAATGATGCCTCTCCTACAATTAAGGTACTATATTACACGCAATTTCAGCTTAATTGAAAAACTGGAATAAAGCCTGGGTTCCAATTGCCAGAATTAACTGTATTAAGATAGCTAAAAATGACTTAAGAAACAGAAAATGTGAGATGATCTCTATGCATGCAGGTTTACAGGAGATTCTCCAGTATTCAACCTTAATGTTCACCCTTAATATTACCATATTCACCTCAGTATTACCATACTGTCAAAAGCAATATGCTTAAACAACATTGCAGACATGTCAGTTGTCTGGTTATGAGCAGCTGAATAATCACAAAGTCAAATCAGTCTGTAAGGTAGCAAAATGTAGGCTCTAAAATATTTTCAAATATTTTAACAGTTTGTACCTCCTTCTCCCAGCCTCACATGCCTATGTGCATTTCAGCCACTGACTGCCAGACTCCTTTCTTACAGTGTGTCACATTCAAATTATTTGTAAAATATGTTTTCTCACAAAGTCCTGTACTGGAAATAAGAAAGAAAAAAAAATAAAAAACCAAAACTGCAGGGACAGTGAGAGCAAGAGAGGAAAAAAGCAATGGAACAAACCCCAAAATTGTATTTTCCTCAGCCTGTTTCTCTACCCTGCTGCATTTTGTGCAGCTCCAAGCTGGCTCAGATCCCCTCTGGTTTGAGATAATGACCTGGCATAGAAGTCAGCTGCTGAGTCATCCTGCTTCAGCAAGAAAGTATCAGAAAAAAAGCCTGGTGATAAAGCCAGTATAGGAAAGGTGGAAAGCCACAGAAGTGTGTTTCCGATGGCACCATCACCCAGTTGAGTATGGAGCGTTTCTGTCATTCTGCTCCGAAAGATAAACCCTTACAGGGAAACACAGAACCCCTCAGGTTGGAAAAGACCTCTAAGATAATTGAAGTCCAACCATTAACCAAACACAATCAGGTCCACCACTAAACTATGTCCCTTCATAGCACAGCTACATGTTCTTTGAACACTTCCAAGGATGGCAATTCCAATATTTCCCTGGGCAGCCTGTTCCAATCCTTGACCACCATTTCAGTGGCAAAGTTTTTCTAATATCCAGACATTAGGAAATACCTATCCAGCTTCTCTGCAAGCTGCACTGTTAGAAAAGTTTGATGCTGCAGCCTTCAAATGAGGAAGATACAGCCCCTAAACAAATGCACATACAGTCCTCTGAAGGCATAGGTGTGGAAATTCCCAGTACACAAAGTGATGAAAAAGAATAGAAGAAGTAAACTATGTTTTTCAAAGTAATTCCATCATTTCACCATTTTAGTAGCTATTATACACTGACATATTGATGCTTTAGGTCTTTGCTCAAGACTGCTTTTCTTCTGTTTAGAAACATCACTGGAACAGGCCCCCCAGGGAAGCAGTCACAGCACCAAGTTTTCCAGAATTCAAGATGTGCTTGGACAATGCTCCCAGGCACACAGTGTGATTCTAAAAGTTGTCCTGTGAAAGCCCAAAGTTGGAGCTGGTGATCGTAGATGTTCCTCCCAATACAGGACAGTCTATGATCCCGTGATAAACGCGATGCTCTGCCTGGTTGGTTGGTGCCTTCTTTGACAGATACAGCTCTATTTTTTATTAGATTTTTATTAGTCTTTGAGGTACAAGTGTTTAGTAGTCCTTGTGGCCTACTGTACACTCCAGAATAGAGACAGGATTAAAATTCCCTAACCCCAGTAATCTTTAGTAGAGAGCAAGTAAATATCACTTTCAGAAATGGAAACCTGTTTTAGGCATTTTAACCTGAGCTTGCCTGAACCAGATTTCAGACATTCCCTGACATTGAAGGTATTGATAAAGTACAAGCAGTAAAGAAATGCCCTTGTTGCACTTTTCTGTACCCCTTCACATTTGCCTGAAGTAGATATCACATCTCCAGAACACTGAAAAAAATAATACTTTTTGTAAACAGAAGTAAAACTATGAAGAATGAAGATAGCAGTTAAGAAAATAACCCAGTTTCAGCTGAAATCTCTAATTCAGTTCAGATCTGCTCCATTTGCAGATTTGTTGCAAAATTGTGAAGGAAACAAACTGCCCAACAACTGCTAAAGAGGAAACGGCAGCAATTTCAATGTGAAATCACCTGCAGGTGTGGTCTTCAGAAGCTGGTTGATGACTTTAACACTCCCAGAGTGTAAAGTTGTTAACTTAGTGCTATTTTGGTTAATTCCCAATTATCAATATCACTCTTTAAACTCTCATCACTGAAATTCTATTTCCCTGCTTGGCATTTGCTCATCCACTTGATCAAAGGCACAATTTGTGACACTGACTTCAAAGTAAAAATTTGTTTATTTGCTGTAAAAACACCATTACTCTTTTCAACCTTTCCAATGTCATGTAATCAATTATAATAATTTTATTAATTCTATCACCAGGTTTAATGATTTTTTTATTCAGAAGCAAAAACTTCAGCCACTGTGGGGTAATTGAATCCAATGCAGCAATTTAGGCAGATGCTCATTAAAACTGTAGTGGGACAAAGGCTTTGAAAAAATCAGCCAGGTACACTTTCTTTGACAATGTGGTCATTTTCTGCAGAAACCTCTTTAACCTAAAAATCTGACTTCTTGCTCTTATGTACGTAAAAGTAGTGTCCTGCTCATATTTGGAAGATAGATGCAATTTGGTGTTCCTGAGGATGGTGGTTGAAAAAATTGATTGCATTTTCCATGGCTCATAGTTTCCATAAGTTTTTGCAGAAGAAAAGCTGCCCAGAGTGCTGCCATTTCAGTGGGCAATTGAGATCCACTAGACTTGATAATATTCAACTCTATTTCACACTGCTTTTGTTCAGGGGGAAGAGACCCACCTTTCAGTAGCAAGAAAAATAATAAAAACTGCTCTTAAAGACCACGAACAGCAAAGAGGAGACAGGGAGTTCTGTGTCTCCTGCTCTCTAAAGCAGCCAAGAAGCAAAATGATCAATAAGAGTGCAGTTGTCTCATACAGGAGGGCATCAATCGTTACGTGTTCATAGCTCCCCGGTACAAACTTGTACTTCATGGCTGGCTTGCAGGATTAATAAGATCCATGTTTGTGTGTAGGAATGGAAATAAGAAAAATGAAGGAGAAGGAGAAATACAGGAATGGATCTTGAAGGTAAGTCAGAAAAGGACCAGGGCAAAGGAACACTGATTAACTGTGGAAAAAACAAACAACATCATGTGAAAGGGAAAGACAACACTGTGAAAAATCACATTAGTAAACAATGCAGATCTTAAAAAAGTCACCTGAGTCATCATGACTATTTTTGATATTTTCCCCAGTTACATCAGCTTCAGTAGCAATTTTTAAAGATTATTAAAAAGCAAGTAACAAGATCTTCTGAAATAGAGAGATTGAAGGGAACCAAAAGGCAAAAGGCAATTCCCATTTAAAAATATTTTTGAGAGACAGCTTTTTTTTGAGAAGTTTAAATTAGCCATTGATACCAAGATCACAAAAACAGAGAACCATAGAATGGTTCAAGTTGTAATGGACATTAAAGATCATTTAATTCCAAGCCCCCTGCCATGGGCAGGAAGATGATGATGTCATACAATAATAAGGTTGTGAAGATGTCATACAATAATAAGGTTGTGAAGATGTCACACAGTAATACTCAAAAATTCTTATTTGGACTAGATTCTTGAAAAGAATTTGAAAAGAATTGGAAAAGAATAGCCAGCTGAGAAAGACCTGTTTCTCTTTTAGATGTCAAAATTCTGTTGGGTTTTTTTGCAGCTCTATAGACCACAAAACTAAATTACAGTAAGATGAAATAAGAGCTAGAAGAAAGAAGAATTTTAAAATGTTGGAAATAGCTTAAGCACTACTTAGTCAGGCTGCCAAGATATTCTTTCATAAGGCTTGACTAAAGAGATTCTGTTCTCTTCATCCTGCAGCCATCCAGAGCTCCTCGAACTGCAAATCTCTGCTTTCTTTTACACCTGGTACTGACAAAAGCCAGAACATTTTTGATGTGTCACATCATCAGATGTATAAACACATACATCTTCTATTGAGTGAGTGAATTATCAGTATATTCTTCAGTGAAAAGGTATTATGGCACTTTAGTGCTTCATTTAAAATGTAGAATACATTCCCAAGTGTCAGCAGTAGCTGAAGTCTGACAGAAGGGCATTTCAGCTACCGAGCTTAGGGAAACAACTGGTGCTAAACCTGTCTGACATATCTGAGAAAAATCCCTCCTGTTACAGTCTGACTAATAACACCAAGATGCTGTATTGCACTCTTCAGCAGAAGGTCACAAAACACTTTGGATAGGTGGCAAACATCATTACAGATACTTAACAAATATTCTGGTACTTCTAGATTTGGAGAAAAGAACTGGCAGAACATACAAATCCTGTGTCCATAGGATCTAGTAGTTATTCCCTGGATTTATTGCATATATTTTGTGTATTTCAGATGGAACCACCCCCTCCCCCCTTTATAATAGTCCATCTCTGTTTGCTTTACATTCCATGAGTATTTTACATGGCCAACATATCGAGGAAAAAACAGCTCAGAAAATTACAGGGAAACAAGGAATATCTAGTATTATGCAAAGCATCAGAGAAAGACAATGAGGAAAAAGGACTCTTGGAATTTATTTACTTGATTATATGTGAGAGACATGGTCAGGAATATTTGCAATGTGTCGGGCGTCCCTCCCCAAAATAAGAAAGGTGCTCAGGAACAAGACAATTGTTAAAAAGAAACTTACTATTCAAAAAGAATAAAAGATAGATCAGCTAATTAATAATAATGGATAAAGCTCTCTCGAGATTAAGAACACAGAAAATCTCCTGGAACTACAGATTAACATTTGAAAAGACCTTCAATACCTAAGAGGTCCACATAAAGTAAAGAGGGTCCACAGCCTGAAAATATTTTCAAATTCCTTTGAAAATTCCTGTCTTCATTCTTCAGGCAAGTCTAACAACATATAGTGCACCAGCAGATGCTGTCAGAATTTGCTCTGCTTGTGTCCATCAGAGGACAACATTTATTTTGCCAAGACATAAAGGATTGCAATGCCTGAGGTTTACTTTAAGTTGCTGAGATTTCTCCAATTAAATCACCCACTGACAGAAGCAATTTTATTTGGTTTCTCTTCCATTCTGTCAGAAGCCAGAAAGATAACAAGATACTGTCTGCAACTACATAAATCATGTGGAAAGCCATCAATCAGAAAACCAAGGCAAAACATCAAGCACACAATACAATGGATTTAGCTGCGATGACAAAATGAAAAAAGCATTCTTCACTAATAGCTGTTCACTGTAACATTCAATTTTTGCAGCACTTTAGGAATTTCATAAGAGTTAAGACAAGGACTCAGAAATGAAAGATATTCCTGCCCACGTGGAAATGAGACACAAAATATTACTCAAAATGCTAATTTATAAGCTGCTTATTTTGCCTTGAAACATATGAAATAAAATCAAAATGCAGAGCTACTTTTGCCACTTCCTTAAGATCAGGAACAGGCACAGGCACATTTATGAGCTTCCTTTGTCTCTTTTCTAATCCGATTGCATTTTTATATTAAAAAACATAGATCACAGATACAGATGTATGATACATGCTTATCTGCTATTACAGTAGGAGATAAGAGAAAAGCAGTACATGATTAAACATGCAACAAGAGTATCTTAATGAAGCAATCTACTGAATATTTAGTGGAATCCACTAACAGACTGACTGCAGCATGGGGCTTTGCCAGTGACTGCATACTGAAAAGGAGAGAGGAGGGAAAAAGGACAAAACAAAACCAACTCCAAAACACAAAAGATAGGAAGCTACTAGGGCAGAGATCAAAAGTATTCTTATAAGATCATTTCTACTGGGCTGAGCCACCCTGGGGATAAAAAATGCCTCATGCAGATTAGCTATACTTATGACATGCAGTCAGTGTAAGCAAAGAAAAGGATGCAAGATTAAATTTTAGATGGCTTGCTAATATATCCATGTATACATTAATATGTCCTCTATATAACCCCAATTAATTTTGTAACTGCAAGAGAAAACTTCAGACTGCTGTTCGTGGCATGTTACAAAGCCTCAGACCTTTTCAGTCCTCCATGGCTTTTAAAGAGCCTCTGAAATGCAACATCTTTGCCTAGGATGTGCTATAGCACTGCCTCAACTCTTTGTCACACCTCAACCACAGAAATTAAAGCAAATTCAACCTTAATTATTTTCTCTTACCTATTTGAACTTCATCTCTGTAATAGGGTTCTTCCCCAGCAATAGGAATTAAGGGATCTCAACAGCTCTGGAAAACCAAATGGGGTTTCTAACCATTTCTAAACACAGATAGATTATCCCCCAGAACACCAGGAACTACATTTACACAGGAGTATCAGGCAGGGTAATGCTGAAAACTCTAGCAACCAGCTTTGTCTGCGTGAACCTGATTCCCTGGAAGCTAGGGGGTATTTGCATTACATGGTCAGAGGACTCCTGCAATGCTCAGACCTGGTCTAGTGGAAGGTGTCTCTGCCTAAGGCAGGGGGTTGGAACTAGGTGATTCATAAGGACCCTTCCAACCCAAACCATTCTGTGATTCTGTGTTTTAAAACACATATTTCTGGTCTGTAAAGTGTATTCCCTTATACTGTTTTCCAGCTCTGGGCAGCAACATGTCAAGTTTATTTACAGGTCACACTGCAACATCAGGAGAGTCCTGGAGTTCACTATTTTCACAGTACCTGTGACCAGTGCATGACTTTGGCTTTTATAGAGTCCAATACCAAAAAGATAGTCTCAAAGTTTGTTGAATTGAGAAATGAGACTGTTGCAGCTGAAAAAAAAAAAAAGGCAATATAACATTTTTACCTTATTTATCCAAATTGTCTTTAGAACTCAATTTTTATTGAAGTCAATGTTAATTCATGAAATAAATAGCTCTTGCCTAATCTACATTTTTAGACACAAAAAATTACTCTTTATGACAGTCTCCAGGAAGCTCAGGCTAATACATTTTTCACTGAACCATTAATCATCTAGGCTCATCCTCAGAGCCTCTTTCCCCATCTTTGGCAATTTGTCGGAGAAGCACAGCAACCACTGGAGTGAGATCTGACTCACACCTGGACAGGGAAAGCTTCAGAGGTGGGAAAAAACTGTTTCATTACAGACAGAAAAGGGCGAGTGAGAGATTCCAGAAGCCTTCACAGGAATGACCTTCCTGCGCTCAGGGGGATAAAAAGAAGAATGATGGACATTTAAGGAATACTACACACTCACTAGGAGATTGGAATTGGGAAAGAGAGACATCTGCCTTGGGACAGAAACAACATCTTTCCCACACTAGATACAGAGTCTCAAAGAATCTTGTGGTCACTTGTGCGGTTCACCAGAACTCTGTATTGGGTCCAGACCTATTTAATATTTTTACTGATGATCTGGATGAGGGGATCAGGTGCAAATCTGCAGATGACACCAGGGTGGGTGAGAGTGTTAATCTGCTGGAGGGTAGGAAGGCTCTGAAGGGGAAACTGGTCAGGCTGGATTGATGGGCTGAGACCAGCAGCATGAAGTTTTACAAGGTCCTGCTCTTGGGTTGCAACAACCCCAGGCAGTGCTACAGGGTGGGGTCAGAGTGGCTGGGAAGCTGCCCAGTGAAAAGGACCTGGTTGACAGCAGCTGAACATGAGCCAGTGTGTGCCCAGGTGGCCAAGGAGGCCAATGGCATCCTGGCCTGGATCAGCAACAGTGTGGCCAGCAGGAGCAGGGCAGTGACTGTCCCCCTGTACATGGCACTCTCAAATCCTGTGCTCAGTTCTGGGCCTCTCACTGCAAGAAAGACATTGAGGGGCTGGAGGGTGTCCAGAGAAGGGCAACGGAGCTGGGGAAGGGTCTGGAGCACAAATCCTGTGAGGAGTGGCTGAGGGAGCTGGGGGTGTTTAGCCTGGAGAAATGGAGGCTCAGGAGGGACTTTATCACTCTCCACAACACCTGAAAGGAGGTCATAGTCAGGAGAAGGTTGGCCTCTTCTCTCAGGCAACTGAACCTGGGCCAGGGGAGATTGAGGCTGGACATCAGAATGAATTTCCTCATGGAAAGGGTTGTTAAATATTGGAATGAACTTCCCAGGGAAGTGGTGGAGTCCGCATCCCTGGAGGTGTTCAAGAAATGACTGGATGTGGCACTCAGTGCCATGGTCTTGTTGACAAGCTGGTGATCTGTCAAAGATTGGATGATCTCAGAGGTCTTTTCCAGCCTAAATGATTCTGTGATTCTATGACTCAAGTAATGGATAAGCCAGGGCTTCCTGCCATCAGCAAACAACAACAACAAAAAAAATTGAATCAATGTGCTGCGGCACTGGGAGGTGCAAACCTCCTTTTTCTGTAAAGCAATTTGTACAAATGCCAATTCATGGATAACATTAACTTTGGAGACTGCTGAGCCCATTTGTTCCATGTGGAGATGGTTTTTCTCCTCTCTCCACTGGAAAGAGATTCCATCAATCCTGTAAGCTGTCAGCAACACAGCTGAGCTGCAGGACAACATTCTGGGGCAGAAAGAAAAAGAGTTAATAGCCAGCGTGGCTCCTTCCCTTCCAGAAAGTGTGGCCATCAAAGATGAGGCAACTGAAAAGGTTCATTACTGATCATCATTGTTTGAAAATAACTTAGTTTAGGATAATAACAGTTATTTACCTGGTTACTTGTTTTTGCATAATTGCCATCAATGCTTACAGTTGAACCTGGCATTAAATTAGGAAATGGAGATAGCTGGAGCAGCCTGACATTTAAAATGTTCAGACAACCAAGGAGACGCAAGATCCTTACGAGGATTTTTACTTTTCAGCCTATCTTAACAAAGTACCATATACTGAAAAACAAAAATAAATCTAACATCACAATAATATTAATAAGGTTCATTTAGAAGCCAGAGTTATCATTCATTTAATGAACACTGATTAGCTCTGTTCCTGGGAGGAAGGGGAAGAGGTGTGTATTTGAGACAGAGCTTGCACCTCTGATTTTCAGGTACAGTTGTGTTGAATTCAGATTTCCCTAAACACCAGAGATTCACAAGGCACTTTTTACTGAATTAGCACTTTCTAAGCCATCTAAGAAAACTCTCAATAGTATATCATGAAGCTTTACAGAGACAGACCAAAGACTTCTGAGCTTACTGCACCATCTCGTGTCAAATGAGGGGAAGTGCAAAAAAATGGTTTTAAACTTTTCATTACACTACAGACTTTTTCCTTTAAGAGATTAATGGAACACAATTTCATCACCTCCATGAGTTGCAAAAAACATTTATTAACTTAATATGGCAACTCTAACAAAACTTCTCCAATGTTAGCATTTTACCAAATGGTAATACATCCACGTAACTGAAAACTTCCTTTACAACTTCAGTGTTTAACATTCAAATTTGCTTAAGCTGCTGAAAATTTTATCTTCTGCACACTAATAAGCAGATCAACCTTTAACAGGAGTTTGAAGCTTTCTAAAATTAAGCATTTTCCAGAACTGAGTTGACTGTACATGAAATGCCACGGGAGAGTAGAAAAGCAAAGTCAATGCAAAATATAATAAGGTGTAGAAATAAAAACACAGGGAAAAGATGGTCTGGTTTACAGTACAATTTTTCTTGCTCATTATTGTCTTCTGAAAGGGAGCAATCTGGCTAATGCCTACTAGATTTTAGGTACTTGTAAGATAAGAAAAACACACCTAACTTCAGTTTCAGAAAATCTATTCACATTTACAAACAGTATTTATTATAATCAGTATCTGTGTGTCTCAAAGAGAATTTCAGAATGTATGAGGAACAAGTTTCTTATTATTCAGCACATAAAATAAGTGCAAGGATGCTAAAGAAAATTATTTTTATGTTTTGGTTTCCAAAACAACCTTCTGAGGTAATAAATAATAATATCATCATGGAATAATAGAATTATAGAATGGTTGGGTGGAAGGGGTTATCTTAAAGTCCATCTTGTTCTGGTCCCCTGCCATGGGCAGGGACACCTTCCACCAGACCAGGTTGCTCAAAGCCCCATCCAGCCTGGCCTTGAACACTGCCAGGGATGGGGCATCCACAGCTTCTCTGGGCAACCTGTGCCAGTGCCTCACTGTCCTCACAGGAAAGAATTTATTCCTAATAACCAATCTAATAATGATGAGCTCCACTAGGGTGTTTCTGGACTATATAGACCCACATATACTGAAATATGAAATGAAAGCCAAATTCTTTAACAATTTGTATAATTCAAAATCTAAGATGCAGATATCTGTTCTATGCAAACATGGGCCATATCAGGCATTTTGAATCATGGGTGATAATGAAAAGGTGGTCTGAATGCTTCCATCCTGAATGGAATGGAAGCACTCAGTTTCAAGAATCCCTGGAAGGTTCTACCTAGAGATGTACCCAGGGGAATACATAGGTCCACAGTTTCTCTGCCTGAACTTCAGCCATCCCAAAGGGGAGTTTTATAACTGTATGATCTTGGCAGATTTCTTTCCAAATGAACAAAAATGTATGCAAACAAGCAACTCTTTTTTTCTGCCAAGGCAAGTCACATAGGAAAAGTGATGTGATTAGGATATACATGTTGGCTGGGACAACATTTTGGTTCCAAAGCATCTTAACTAGATTATTTTTATGCTCAAATATTTTCCTTTTCTGATATTATTTCAAAACAAATATTCGGTAATCATTCTGTCATCAGGGCATCTTGCAGCCACTAAACACAAAAGACTGCTTCAAAACTTTCTGGAGAGGTGCACTATGGTGCTGCAGTCCCAAAAGAGAAATTCAGGCAGTGCAATGCAGCCAGGCAGTGACTTAACTCCACCCAGCCAGGCAGCCAGTGTGCTTGCTGGCCTGGGTGAGTGGTCAGATGGACAGTCCTAATGACCCACAGGGTATCAAGTGATCCCCTGGCTTGGTGTAAAGGAAAATTCCTAGTCTGACCATTCACAGACTCTGACAAGCACACTCCCAGCACCAGAACCAGCACCAAATGCATTCCTCAGCACTTAGTACAAGCAGACTCCTGAACTCCATGTACACACACTTTCCTTTTGCACCAAATGCTCTGACCTGTAACCAGAAAAATGAGGCAGAACAAGACAATCATTTGCAAGCAGGTGCAAACAGCTCTTGGTGGAGTTTCCTGACAGCGTTATCTTGCTGCGACTCCCAGTGTCGTCTCACTCCTAAGAAGTTACCTGACAGTATTTGGACCCCAGTACTAGTTATTTATCCTCAGAGCAGGATTCCAGCAGTTCCACTTCTCACGTGAGTCAATGTAATATTTAAATTGCAGGCATTCTTTTCCAGTTAATCTTTAAGAATCCAGTGCTTTACATTTCCCTAGGAAGGTGTGCTATGGGCTGAGAGGCAGCATGCCTCAGGTTTCACCATTATTTAGTGCAGCCACGTTCACACAATACTGCTTGGAAGATGGCAGAATACTTAAGGATATCAGCCTATAGGTTGGAAAGTCTGCAATTCAAGACAATAACCAATTCTGAATGGATTTTGGAGTATTCAGAATGCTGTTTCTCAACTACGTGGAAATCACTGTGACCAAAAGCTTCTGAGAGGGGCTTTCAGTCAACTGCCAACAATAAAAGTGAATCCAAAGCAGGAGGTTCAGATAGTCAGAGCAGCACAATGCCATGAGCTCTAGCAGAAGATCTCCTCCAGCCTCCTGAGCTAATGCTCTACTGAAGGTTAAAAGATGGAACACAGCAGGGGAGAGGAAGCAGGAACTTCAAAGCCATTTGAAGAGACAAACAGCTAAATTTAGAGTAAATGGCAGGCATGAGATACTATTAAGTGACAGATATAAGACACAGTGAATCTGAAGGAAAGAAAGGAAAGGTACAGAGTCAAAGACAAAAATCCTCAGGCTGAGGGGAGAACTTGCAGGAGACACTGATTTCCAAGAGGAAATACTATAGAGCTCCTCTCCCACTATCACTTCAGAAAACAGCAGCAGACAACAACTTTGTCCTGTGACAAGAGCAAGTAAGACTGGCAGCTGTTTTCAAGGCAATTGTGCATGTCTGGGGATACCCTTGGCCTCACTTCACATGGACTTTTTTGGCATCATTGCTATACTCTCAGCTTGGATTATGTAGCCTTAAATGAAAGTCTCCAAATGTGAAGAATAAAGTCTGCTTTTGACCTTCATGAATAAGAAACACCACTGTAATCATAATACTCAAGGAGTCCTAGAGGAGCAGGGGTATTTCCTTTCAAGGCCAGAAGTTGCTTGGTTTGTGATTGTCCCCTGATGCTACACAGAGGCCTCATAGAGGTCCCTTCCAAATAACTGAAGCACAATGTGGTCTATCACTGCTTGGTACTGCTGGCTTCTGCAGGAGAAGTTAGGTTGTAACCCAGAAAACTGCTAAAACCTGAAAAGACAAACATCATACAAACAAAACACAGGACCAACGGGAGCAGAGAACAAAGATTCATTCACGTGGCTATTCCATGAAGGCTCAATGAACACCAGCTGTATTCACATCAATCTTTAATAACAAACACCTCCTTTCACTTGTAACCACGTTGTAAACACTGTGCTAGGCAAGGAATGCCCATTTCACAGGCTTTGAGCACCAGAAGGAGCAAAGCCCATCTGCCTTGTTTGCTGCTTAGTTAATTGCTGGAATAAAACCATTACCCAGAACATCACCGCCTCTAGTAAAGAATATTATTCTTTTTTCCCCTCTTCCCCAGCCCAGTAGAAACTAAAATAGAAAACCCATCATACTAATCACTGCGTCTATGCTCCTTCCACAAGAGAAGCTCTAGGAATATTTTCAAACCATTGCATTCTTGTGAAAGGGCTAATGCAAATTTTCAGGAATGGATTTCTTTTTGGTTATTATACAGGTTCACCAGGAAGAGAAACATTTTTGCCCAACAAGATATATCAGGGGACACCAGACACACATACAGCTAAAGCTTCTCTATTTTATAAATAGTTGCCTTAGTTAACAGAAAGATATCTCTACAGCAATCTGAATGGCATCAAAACCCGCAGAAAACTGCAAGTGCTTGAGCAGCAAGGATATGAATAGAGGAAAATGAGCTCCCTTTTCAGACATAACTTGTGACTTGGATAAGGCTTTCTGAGAGATGAAAAAAACAAGGATTCCATCAGATGGTTACATTTATGGTTTTTTTTTTCTCAATTTCTGAACAAGGATAATCAGGAAGGGAAGTCTGCCATTTCAAAATCACCGTGATATTGAGGATGAGAACCTGCATTATTCCTTTCCCAATGTACAGAAAAACAAGCTCATTTGCTAGGAATTATTTTTACTCAAGCAAAAACCTCACATGTCCACACAGAGCTCTGTCAAGTAAAGTATCACCTGTTCCACTACAGTGAGCCCTAAAAACCCATCACAGGACAGTCAATCTGCAATGATAGGTTTCAGAAAGCCGCTTGCCTGTTTGTATGACAAAATAAGTTTCCCAGGCATTTCATGCTATGTGTTTTCTTGTATTTGAGGACTAGAGCCATGAGTAGTATCGATCCTACCTTCAAAGGAGAAATGTGCGACTGTAAGACGTATCCATGGACATTTTCTATTTGAGACAAGTTCTTCTCTGACACATGAACAAGCTCTGGGCCTCTCACTTCGTGGGTTAAACGAGGCAAAGTGTGGTCATGTGGAGCATCCTCATCTTGATAACGATATTTCTAGAGGAAGAAAACATCAAGGAAGAACAAATAAGCTTTTGGGAGGTAATTCCTATATTTTAACATAATTATGGAATAACAAATAAAATATGATACAGTTGACAATAATCATCGTATTTCCTAGTGTGTAGTGGAGAGAATGAGTCATTCTTTTTAAACATTTTATCAAAGAGAGATATGTGGTATATGTCACCGATACACAAAACTTTCACCATCAAATAGACATTAGAGATGATGCACTGAAAATAAAAAAAAAGAGATGTTGATTAGCTAAGCTGTAGCGTCAGATCACATTTCACATCCCGGTATTAATAACTGCAGTTCCATAGCCTTTCTCTGCAATATATTTGAGTTATTTTCCACTTGGCAGTGTGTTCTCTGCTGCTGGAGAGCATGCACACACTTCCACAGAGCCACAGTCCAGCAGAAGATTTCCCTGCAGTAAAGTTCTATCCTTACCTTACCCTGAGCATTAATGGGGTAATGCCCTTCTTTTCCAGAGAGAGGCAGCATGAGATAAAGAAGGTCCCAAATGAAGCTTGTAACAACAGGGAATATAACCCTAAAAATTAAATTTAATACCTGATCTGTCCTCCAGCTAGAATGCTTTGGAAAAAGGTGCCATCCCTTCAGCTGTGTCCTGAGCAGGGGGCTGTTGGATAAAAGCCTAAGACTTATTTAGATGGCCATATAAGAAAAATAAATCTGAAGTCCAGGTACAATCACAAGAACATCCCAAAGCAGACCTCTCCATGCAGCAGACCTCTCTGCTGCTCCTCTACTTCACTTTGACCACTCAGCTATGGAGTTCATTTACTCATCCCTCCTAAGGAAACCACCCCAGTGTATTCCTGCCTTCAGTCTTAGGTATGGAAATGTTTCAGCAGTTGCCAATTCAGAATACACATGTGACATGATTTATTATCTTCTTTTCCGGGATATGCCTGCAGCCTTCATATATTCACTTTTGAGATAACATAATTAATGAATATATGAAATGACTGGCACCAGCCAAATATTATCTGAGCAAGAAGCCATCAGTCTAATAGATAATGCTTCAGCCAATGTCACATTTAAGGCTTGGCACACAGATCATTTAAGCCACAAGCAGTCAATTATTTTTTTAATCGAGTGAGTACTTTTTCTGAAAACACAACTACTCCGAAACATCCTCTTTAAAGTGAGTCATTTGCTAAAATGTAATTAGGAGAAATAAGAGCAGAATACCAGTCATCTCATTAACACAGGAATGGGGAAAATGGAAATGCCCAGTGACTACTTTCTAAGGAGACAAGACAGCAGTGACAGAAGCCATGAGAAGCTCTATCACAGAATATAGAACCATTCAGGTTGGAAATTATCTTTAAGATCATTGAGTCCAATTATCCAACTCAACACTGCCAAGTCCACCACCAAACCCTGTACCCAAGTACCATATATACACAACTTTGAAATATCTCCAGGGATGGTGGTGACTCAACCACTTCCCTGGGCAGCCTATTCCAATGCTTGACAGCCCTTTCAGTGACAAAATTTTTCCTAATGTATAATCTAAATCTCTCCTGGCACAACTTGACGTTGTTTCTTCTCATCCTATCAGTTGTTATTTAGGAGAGAGACCAACCCCCACCTTGCTCCACCCTCCATTCAGGGAGTTGTAGAGAGTGATAAGGTCCCCCCTGAGCCTCCTTTTCTCCAGGATAAACACCCCGACCTTCCCCAGCCACTCCTCACAGGATTTGTGCTCCAGACCCTTCCCCAGCTCCGTTGCCCTTCTCTGGACACGCTCCAGCCCCTCAATGTCTTTCTTGCAGTGAGGGGCCCAGAACTGAACACAGGATTGGAGGTGTGGCCTCACCAGTGCTGAGTACAGGGAGACGGTCACTGCCCTGGTCCTGCTGGTCACACTGTTGCTGATATAAAAATTTATACATAAATATATATAGGCTTCCCACTTCTCTCAAGTTCCTAATCATCTGGGTGGATGTGGGAGGAGTGGAGTCCCTCCCACTATAAAGACTGAGAGCTACACTGCAAAATAGGACTTGGAGGTTCTCATGGATGATAAGCTGGACATCAGCCAACAGTGAATGTGCAGTCCAGAAAGCCAACCTCATCCTGGGCTGCATCAAAAGAGGAATGGCCAGCAGGTCAAGGGAGATGATTCCCACCCTGTACTCTGATCTTGTGGTGCCCCACCCGAAGCACTGCATCCAGCTCTGGGGTCTTCAGCACAGGAAAGATTCCCTCCTCTGTACCTGTTAGAGCAGGTCCAGAAGAGGGCTACAAATATGATCAGAGGAATGGAGCACCTCTCCCATGAAGACAGGCTGAAAGAGCCTGGTTGTTCAGCCTGGAGAAGAGAAGTTTTCAGGGTGAGACCTTTCAGCACTTTAAGGAGTCTTATATAATTGAGGGAGAGGGAATTTTTACATAATGACAGGATAAGGGGTTTTAAACTGGAAGAGGTTTAGATTAGATATTAGGAAGAAATTCTTTCCTCAGTGTGATGAATCATTGGAACAGGATGAACCTCCACAGGAAGGTTGTGGATGCCCCGCTGCCCCATCCTTAGAAGAGATGTTCAAGCCCAGGTTGGATGGGGCCCTAAGCAACCTAATTTAGTGAATGTCATCCCTGCCCTTGAAGGGGGTTGAATCTTAAAGGTCCCTTCCAATCCAAACCATTTTATGAGTCTATGATTCATTCTATGATATTATATTTATATATATGCAAATATATGTATAATAAAATATATATGCTATTCTGTCCAGATAATTTCAGCAGTTTTGCACTGCCAGAAGAAGTGTGATGTGGCCTTAACAAGAGAACATCTCTTTGACCATCAGTAAGTCCTTTCCCCACCACCGCATTGCAGTGTTGCTGTTGCATAAACAGGAGCCAAAGCCCAGAGGAAATTGATTCACCCTGAGCCCTGTGATCCTAAAGAGCAGAACACTTGTGTGGATCTCCACTGATAGACTTGCTTTAGAATTTGAATTGATCTATTTATCCAGTAACTGCACATGCCCAGGACAACTTCAGTAATACCCACGTTTATGTCCCATAAACTGAAAAGTTTACAGATCAGATTTCCACTTTTTTTTTTGTCTTTGTCTCCCTCTCATCCCAAGCCCAGCCTTCTTCTTCACAAAGTATGAGCCTAGAGCATTTCTGGGTCAATCCTGCTATGGATTTGCCTCATTTTCTTAGCACCAAACTCATTGATTTTCATACAACTTTCCTCCCACAGCATCTCTTCATTGAAATGCTTTCAGCTGTGAACCAAAATAACTTGACACAGCAAAAAACCAGTGGTAAGGCTGAAAATACCAAACCAGAATAAAGACTCTCCTGCAGAAATGCCTCATTCATCTCCATCACCCCGCTCTGATGGGGTCCTGCAAATGTCCTTGAAAATAAACATTCCCTAGAAAGCTTTCTCTAAGGTTTAATTTAAATTTCTGGAGGGAAAAGCATGATTGCACAGAAATGCTACTCTTCATTTGACAAAAGAACAGGTGGATGTCTTATGATAATTAAATTACAAATCAGTGCCTACTGCTGACAGGGTATTGTACACTGCCAACTATCATCAGATATTTTAAATCCTCTGTAATTACCTATAAAGAAGGTGTGGAGTGCGCTGCTGTGAATTTTTAATATGAACGTGCCTTTTTATAAGAGATCATTCTCTCTACAGTGTGAGATTATTACAGCATCACTGCTCCTCACATCATACTGTCTAAAGGAGCATTTCTAAGGCTGTGCTTGCCAAAGAGATGGCAGCTAGACAGAACTGAAGACGTGAATCCAGCAGGAGGTAATAGTCAAAAACCTTAAATTTCAACAAAGGCAGTTCTCAAGTTACAATAGCCAGAGTACTGCACTGGTATGAAAATACAGATGTTCTTATAACCTAACTTTGACAGATTGCCAGTGAATCAAGATTCCTGGGAATCTGTCATTCTATTTTAGGCCAAAGGGAACTGGTATTTTTTTTTTTTTAAAGTTTGTTGTTTACTTTTCCTTTTTGTCGTTGTCATCAGTTTGTAGAAAATGCAAATAGAGCAATTAATTTTATAACAGATCAAATTGACCTCAGCTGCTGAATGTGGCCCAGCTGGAGTTGCCATTCAAAAGCACATGTCCCATTCTCTACACAGCTCTTTGGCTGGACAACGCTCCAATACATCACACAGTCCTGCTGCTTGCTACAGAGGGCTGCCAAAGGAGGGAGCTAAGTGTGTTAGAGGAGTCACAGACTCTACAACATCGTGTGAAATGAGCAGCCAGTGAGTGAATCCTGGTCTATAGAGAATCCTGACCTACTAGAAAACATCCTGACATGTCAAGAGACACACAAGCAGAAAAGCAACATTGCTTTTCACTCAGCCAAAACTTTATAGCAGACACAGCTGATAGATATTAACAATGGAAAAAAGTACCAGCACATACTCTGAGATGATAACCCATTCATGGATGGATCCCACTCCCAATCACTCTTCAAAGCCAGTGTGCTAGCCAGTGGCCAGTGTATTGTGTTTTGTCTTGGGAAACAATAGCAATATTACCAGTTTTAGCTCTTACACATCAGCATTTTGAGTCTCGAATACAATTTCTGTTTTACAGTTCTCCTAAGGAGGGGCCAGGCTTCTGCTCCTTACAAGCTGGGAGTTTCATATAACCCATTTAACACTGAGAACACAGGGAAAGGAATTTCTGCAGGAAATTTCCCAGGTGAGACGATGATCCCTTACAGATCCACTTGTCCCACTGCAATCTGGAAATAGGCAAGTTATGCAACTGGCTCCCAACACTACCTTCTTCAGTCTCACTCACTTGCCTTTTCTCTCAAACCAGCATTTGACCTGCTTTGCATCTCCCAAGTAGTTTTGTCCCACTGCTTGTCTTTTGCTGGAATCTGGACATGGGAGCTACTTTGGAACAGGGCAAGCATCACCCACCTTCTGCATGAGATTAGGTCCAGGATTCAATACACTGGATTTGCTGAGAGAGGTTATGAGTGCCATCTCCTTGGAAGTGTTCAAGGCCAGGCTGGATGGGGCTCTGAGCAACCTGCTCTAGTGGAAAGTATCCCTGCCCGTGATGGGGGAGTTGGAAATAGATGATCTATAAGGTCTCTTCCAACTCAAATCATTCTAGGATTCTATCATTTATTCCCAGTATTAGCAGCCAACAAAAACTAAAACCATAATGGAATCAATCCATTTAGAGAAATGAGTAATATGCAAAGTCCCATTAAAAAACGTTAATGTCACCTTGTCTTACTTTGGTGCTCAGTGTTTTCTTTGGTCTTCAATGTGTTGAATTTTACTGTCACTGCTCTCCAAAGGCAGCAAATTTCAATGTCATACCAATGAGCATCTTTGGAAAACAAACTTCACAATTTGCACACACAAGTCATTGGGCATTCATCCAATCATGAGCAGAAATAATATTACTCATCCAACTGATTGCAAATGAGCAACACAGCTTGAATTTTGAATATTTGCAATCAATCTATAGAGTAAAAAGAGGGAAAAAAAATACTCTTCTCATTATATAAAATGGAAGAAATCACAATCTGCTTGCCAAGACTGTGGAAGTAGATTAGGAAGCTTAAATCATTGAATAATTATACTTATTGTGAGTGACTTGCTCTTTTGCTTATCAAGTAGATTTCCAGCAAGCTTGTCACTATATGAAAGAAATACCTTCCATCCAAGAAGCCAAAGAGCTTTAGAAGTGGTAGTCAAGTCTGATAACATCCTGTTGATGTGCATCATCTAAAGGTGGGTAAAATTAGGCAGGGAAATACAGTAACTTGCTCAAGGTCACAGAGAGAATCAGTTCATTAAGCAGTAGTAGAGCTGAGGAGATTTTTACAGTCTGCTCTTCTAAGTCCAAGATCTAGTGCACCTACACGGACTTTAATAGCAATGATAATTATTATTATTTAAACATAAGGCTGATGTTTGCTGATGCCATTGTAATTTATTTTTAATTTTTTGGTTTGTTTTTTTTTTTTTTTTCCCTCAAAAATGTTCCAGGGTAAAGCAGCCTTTCTAAGGTCAGGAATTAGGTTTTTCTCTGTCTCAGCATAATAGCTAGCAGTGCTTTGGGTAATTCACAGTGTGCTATCTCTGAGAAACACATAGTGAATTTTAGAAGACAAGAGGTTTCCTCTAAGAGCAAAATTAGTTCACAGAAAGAACATTATCAGTGCTGAATACTGAGAATTTGCATAGATTTTCCATTTAGTACAAAAAGAAGTTATTTTTTTTAGGAGGGGAAAAAAAAGTATCATTTCTTATCTCAGTTTATTGAAAGCACCAGGTTTTTGCCCATAGCAGGAAATATATACTCAGTTAAAAGGAAAAAAAAAGAAACAAAAAAAAAAAACCAAAAAACCAAATATAATGCAGTGGAACAAATACGTTTTACAGTATTCTCCTCATCTTTTTTTTTTTTTTAACACTAAATAATTTTATTTTTCATTATGAAGAAGAAGTGAGATGGACATTAGCCAAAGTGCCTCTTCCCTTCATCAGCTGGAGGTAGTTGCACCTTTTCCTCACAAGATGGCACAGTAACCATCGAGTTAAAGCATAATCTCACTTTGAACTATGATGTGTTGCAGGGAAAAAATAAGTATATATGCAATGTCATAAAACTTCAAAAGATTCTTATTTTGAACTGACCTGATATAAAATTATTGAAAAAAAAAAAAAAGAAAAAGACAGCAATCTTTTATAGTAAGTATACATAACGAAGCAGTGATCATACATAAAGCTGGCAGATGGAGGAAAGTTTTAACAGTTTATAAAAGTATCAAAAAATTACAAGCATGTAAGAATCTATCAGCTTTTATGAGCTTTAGAATGAACAAAACCACTATGTATTGACAAGATTGAGACTAGCCCAGAATGCTGCATTCCTCCAGGAATTCTAAATCCTAATTAAAACCGCCTGCATGCAAATCTGTACCATGAGGTATTCAGCTCCATATGCTGCATCACATTTTGGACCTGTTAACAGCATCAGTTTAGCCCTCTGGAGGCTGCTACTTGCTATCCAATAATTTAAAATAGATTTTTAACTTGAAGTGCCAATATACAAAAAGACATTCTAAGAGGGTGGCTTTACTTGGATGGAACGGTGAATGTGGCTGCAGACTATAAAAATCAGCAACAAGAAAAAAAGAAAAACCAGCTAATACTGATTGTTTATCTAGGGGGAGCAAAGGAAAGACGTGGGTGAAACTGAACCATTTATCAGCATCAGTCAATAGCCATTCTCTGTACCTCTGTCCTGCAATAACATCACTTGCTCACTCCTTTTTATACTGTTCAACTATTCCACTCAGAGTATTTTTTTTTCTGATATGTCCATGTTCCCTCATTTTCTGTAGGAGACATCATGCTTCCACAGCTCCTTTGTTTTCCCCTGCTGCTCTTCCCCATGCAGCCTTAGATGCACATCCCCATTCATCCCTCCAAATGTGCTGCTGCAGTTCCCCCACACGGAGGCACCGAGCCTCACAAATTTTCCTTTTCCACCCCTTGCCTGCCCTGAAGAGCAGCTCCTGTCATGGGGGGGCTGTGCTGAGGTTCCAGCTGAGTGTTTGGAGAGGCAGAGCTGGGAAATGCCGTCAGTTGGCGTGTCTCAGTCTCCCTGCCAGTGAGGCCGCGGTGGGAATGCAGCCTGGCAAAACAGACACCTCAGGTTTACATCAGAAGGGTGTGAAGCAATCATGGAGTATAACAAATAAATTATGGATCAGCATTGCCTGAAGCAAAGGATAAAAGAGAAGCAATAAAAAAACCCACAGAACAAATGGCTTGCCCCTCTTGTGCTTTCGGCACCAAAAATATATATTTTAATTTAGTCCAGCAGCACATGACCCAGAAGGCCATTTGTGTGTTGCAGCTGAAACCCTCTCCCCTGTCTTCACACAGGAATTATGTGTCTCTGGGATTCCAGCATAATTTTTCATAGAAATAGGGGGATTCTGCCAAAAGGCTCTATGAGGCAAAAGGATGCTCTCAGGCCTAGACAGGTGAATATTACTGTAGAAAACTGTTTCTGTTCAGGATGTTACCACAGAACCCTCATGCAATGCTAGGCTTTTCACAAAACAACTTTCCACAGGCATAGAACTGAGCTGTTCCTCACTTTAAAATGTCCTGCAAGCCCCAGATGGCCAGTTCTTGCTGAAGAGCTGAGCATCAGCAGCTTCAGATGAAATCAGTGAGAGCTGGGCTTTGCACAGAAGAAATACCATGGAATCCTGTGTCCTTGGTCACCTGCACACTAAAGAAGTTCTTCCTCATTTCTGTCAGCTGCCTCTTGTCACACTGCTTGGCACAAACGAGCAGAGCCTGGCTCCCTCCTCTTCACACCCTCCCTTCAGGTACTTACACACATTGATAAGGTCCCCTCAGGATAACAGGAAAACCAATGAAAAAATTAATAACAGAGCAGTTGGAACTGCTTGCATTAAATAATGCATGAAGACATATGTTGAATGTAAAATGCCATGTGAAGTATCACTCCATGTGACTGAGAGAAGCAGAAAGCCCATGAAAACAAAAGTAACCATGTAATTAAAAATGTATTAGAGTTGATGCATATTATAATACCACATTACAATGTATGGCCACAGAGGGCCTGCAACAACGTTGCTTAGACCATCTCAATTCTTGCATTTTCTAAATCTGAGTGGTTACCTTTATCGTCTTGCCATCCTTTAACAGTTCTTTGAACATAATGTATGCACACATAAAAATACCTCATAAATTTTAATAGCATTGCTGCTTCTTCTATTGTGAAGAAGGTATAGAGATAAGTATTTTTCAGTATTTTTGGAAAACTGACTCAAATAAAAATACAAATGCTTTATGTACATAAACTTGACAATTTCACCGTTGTCACCCTGATGATCCTAGACCATTAGCTGTGAAGATAACATTCTTTTTCTACAAACCAATTTATGTTGGAGCTGAACAAGTTATTACAAGTCTCAAATATTCTTCTTATCAGTTCCCTCTTCGAAAAGCTATGAATTTTTACCAACAGAAAGATGGATTTAGTCCATTTTAACGAAATGTTCAATAGGCCAGCAAAACACATTTTTGTCAGGTGCATTTGCATGTGTTTGACACTCGTAAGGGTTGAGTTAAACATTTCAATAGCAGGGCACTTACTGAAAAAACAGCTTTGGGCCTTTGGGTCTTAATCCTTGCACAGCTTTTCAGTACAGCATAATTGTGGTAAAATAATCTACATTTTCAGAGACTTTAATAAGCCCTGGTGAGTGCACAAGCAGGCAAAGTAGCTGTCATTGTAAACAGAACACAGAGAAACATAAAGATACTGCATTAACAAGGGGGATATTTGCTTTACTGAGGCTATTGTAAAAACCTGTATTTCCACATTTCATCTCTCCACAGCAACCTAGTTCCTAAGCTAGGGAGTTTATGGTTACAGGGGAAGCTCTTTCAGCTCAATGATCTGATGGTGAAACATCAGGATAAAACTGTACCAGGTCAGGGGCTGGGCAGTAAGGGAGTACTCCATTAAACTGCACGACCTGCAGGTACAGTGTAATGGGAAAACTCCCATTGGGTTTGCTCCTCTGATAAATTTACCACCCCTTGGGCCATACTTTACCTGAAATTAAGAGGGAACATCCTATCATCATTTTTATTTATTTTATTTAAAAATAAACTAACAGAGGTATTACACTTGCATTTTCTGAAGTGCCAAGCAAGCCTGCCTGCACAGCTTTCCTCAGTTTTTCAATTCCCATAAGGCTTAGCCTGGACCAAGGCAGTGAGTGGGTCATGGAGAACAACACTCCAGATAGCAAAGCAAAACTGCAGGAAAGCAAGGGAGATAGGCACAGATTTCTGCTATCTGTAGAACTGCTTTTAGACCTAGGCATCTACAGTTTGCCTTAGTCTTACTTGGATATGGAAGCATTTTTCACATTTGAGCTTAAGTGTGGGAATCAACCAGCACTTTCCCTGATGGATGAAGACAATGATTCTCTGTTGGGGCTATTGTTATTCAGGGATGTCCTTCCACAGGCATGTTGGAAGAATAGGCATGTATTTGATTTTTAAGTGATTTGAGCACTCATATTTTAAATAAGCCAACTGGGCTCTAAGTCTCTGCAAACATAGATTAGAGTCCATGCTTCAGCTGTAGAATCACAGAATCATTAAGGTTGTGAAAGACCTCTGTGTTCATCAAGCCCAACCACTACTCCAGCACTGCCAAGTCCACCATTGAAGCATACCCATGTGTCACATTCACATGCCTTTTGAACTCATCCAGGGATGGTGATTCCACCACTTCGCTTGTCAGCCTTTTCCAATGATTGACCACCCTTCCAGTGAAGACTTTTTTCTTAATATCTGATCTAAACCTCTCCTGGAGCAACTTAAGGCTATTTCCTCTAGTCTTGTCACTTGTTACTGGGAAGAAGACATGACCCACACCTCACTGCAACCTCCTTTATGGTAGTTGCAGAAAGTGACCAGACACTTGTTTTGTATCTTGTTATGGTGTATAATTGGCAGGGTTAGTAATGTCTAAAAAGTTCTTTAGAGCTGAAAAATGCTATAAAAATACAAATTTATATGTGGCACAGAAGACTCTCCGGGCATCAGACAATAATTTAGATGGAAACGTACTACCAGTCCATGAAAATCAAAACTCCGTGTGTCTTAACCTGGAGAACCTCAAACTTCATTGCTTTTGAAAGTTATCTCCTGACTTTTCTGTTGGAAACTACTTTTGTGTGTCACAACTGTGTCTGCCTATCTTTGTGCTGAATTCTACAGTATTTGGCACTTTTCTTGATTGTTTTTGGTGGGTATGCAGTTGCAAAGAGCAGGGGAAGGCAAAGGAGAAGGTTGAATACTTTAGAAGTTAGTAACATTATCTCTGAGGAAATAAAAAATTTCTTTCTGGCAGACTGACCTTATCAATGTACAAAGCCATCCCTCTTTGTGATAACACCAGCTTAATTAAAAGGTTAAATCCCTCCTCTGCTCAATAAGAATTCCTATTTGAAAAATTCTAGATAAAGTAACAACTTTCTTTTTGATTTCTTTATGTTTTTGGCTGAAGAAAGTAAATTTCTTGTATAAACTAACATGAAGAAAATAAAACCTAAATTCATTTGGTCCTAACAACTAACTTTCAGGAAGGCTGGATAAATGACTGTTATCTGAATAACAATGTCATGGTACATTTTCTGTGTTCTTAATTATTAGAAAATCAGGACAAAGCAAAACCCAACCAGGTTAAAATTAGATTCAGGCCAGATCATAAGGCAATCATGAGGCACTCTTAACTTTGAAATGAAAGACAATATCTTAAAATGACACCCAAAACAAAACTCAAACAATCCCAAGCAAATAGCTTGGTCTAGACACAGCAGTTTTATTATTAGGCAGAGAGGGTTTTTTAAGTCCTGACCCAACAAATGGATTGATTGATTATAAAAATAAATATTTTCCAGAACTTTATATGTGCAGTGGGCCGAATCTGCAACATCCATCTGGAAATATAGCCTGTTTAAAGATATTACTCATTTTTTGTCTTTTTAGACAAAAGACTTTTAGACTTGGCTGAGTTTTAAATGGATAGCCAAAGACCCATATCTCTGTCTGTTTTCTGGTGAAATAACAAGCAAAAAATATAAGTTTTCTTGTAAAAATGACATAATTTTCTCTGCATAAACCACCTCTACAAGAAAAGACGAGTCACTCTGCATTTTCTGTCAATCCTCTGCTACTCAGCTGATAATACCAACAAGGAAAACAATTTGTTGAGTCTGGAGCTGTGATTTTCTGCTGAGGAAGAGAAATGCTTCCTGGGAACCAAATTGAGAGCTACAGCTCATTTTTATCCTGACAATGAGAAAGCAAGCATGACTTTCACTTGTTGTTGACCTTTGTTGCAGTTGGATCACAGATCTAAAAGTCAGCGCTATATATATAAAACATTATTCACATAAACTATCATGTATAGAGTGGGAAAAACACATTTTACTATTTATAAAACATCTCTGCATGAGCAAAGTTCTGGCAACATTAATCACAATTGTGTGAATGCCGATCCACAGCAAGGAAAATGTACTGTTTTGAGTGATTCATCTCATCTCTGCTGCTCCGGAAGGGGTGGGCTGCCCTTTAATGGGGCTTGAAACTAACTACACAAAAGCTGAGATATTGGCACTGGAGAACCTCACTTGAAAGTTCCTCTGGCTCTCAGATCTCGAGTGGATGTGTCCTTTCCCTTGGGAGGTGTGTTTAGTTTTTGGTGTAGTGACTTTCTCCTAAATGCTACCTGACTAAACCAAAGTGAAAACTGCCTGTGTGGGAATTGCCACAACTTGTGAACATACAACTAGATTAGACATTTAGATTACATATTGGGAAGAAATTCTTTACTGGGAAGGTTGTGAGACACTCACACAAGTTGCCCAGAGGAGCTGTGGATGCCCCATCCCTGGAAGTGTTCAAAGCCAGGTTGGATGGGGCTGTGAGTAACCTGGTCTATTGTAAGATGCCTCTGCTCATGGTAGGGGGGGGCTGGAAAAAAATGATCTTCAGTGTCCCTTCAAACCCAGCCATTCACTGATTCTATTATTCCATCATTCTATGATTAATTTAGAAATATTTTTTTGGAAACCAAAATATAAAAAAAAATTCTTCAACACCCTTATACTAGTTTCACATGCTGAATAATCATGACGATCCTTTTCAATACAAGCCATTCTATGATTGTATCTGTAGTTTTCAAAGCTGAACATAGCATTAAGCAAATCCCATTTGCCAGTAATGCTTTGGCCCTATGGATCCATGTTCCCAAAGATATTTTTCAGCTTTATTAGCTTATTGAATTATGTCCCTATTAGCTTTTCTAATCACCAAAGTAAAGCTTACACATTTCAGTAGAAAATGTTTTGAAGACTTTCTGTTACAAGTGATTAACAAGTGTTACAAGATGCACATTAGTTGTCTGAACAAGTGTAGGATAATATCTTACTTTTGTTCGGACTGCCCTCATTTTTTAAAAAACACCATTAGAATAGTGAAATGGCTAGGAGTATAGGATCTTAACCCTTTGTCTTCTTGAATTTTCCAACAAATAAATGTCATGGAGTCATGGTGAAAATGTTTCCTTCGTTTCTTATTAGACTGTACTTACAAAGCAATTCAGTAAAAATTTATGTCTTAAAAAACTTGATGAATAAGACTCGCTGAAACACATTAACAGGAAAAAAAATCTATTCTCAAAGCTTCTGAAGTACTCTGTTGGAGCCAATGTTTTCCAAGTGAGGATTTTTGTATCGTTGTACCAAAATTTCAAAGTGTTTCAGTTATTATGCTAATCACATGAAAATTAGCAGTTCTTGAGTCCCTCCCACCTCACTAATTTTCTCACATCAGTGCAGCTCATTTGCAAGTGTTCGGCTCTCACCTGGAAATAGGTCAGATGTCTGCATTTCCCAGTACCCCTGCATCCCTTCTGACAACTCCCTGCATGCTCTCAGAGTTGACCTGCCTGTAATACAATTTCAACACCTGCGCTTTAACTATACATTGCCAAGCTACACTAGCTGGCCTCATATGCATAAGTGGCTACTTAGGTATTCTGGACCCACTTCTGTTCCTTGTTCTGGCTTCAGAATGCTTCAGATTTTCAGTAGTACTTTTACATAAAAAACACTGGTTTGGAACAGGCTATAAATGGCACATATTTGCAGTTCTACACAAAAAACCTGGAGCCTCTTTTCTGTATCCTATAAATCTGGAATTGCAAAAGGTGCCATTGCCATGTTTCTTCTTTGAATTTATTTTAAAACATACCAAAGAAAAAAAAGGGTAGCCATTTCCTTCAAAACATGGATTCTTAAAGTGACTCTATATCTGACATTTCTAGCTTGTCATGTACTTGTTTGTTTTTATATGTTTGCTGGTTTTTCTCCCAGCATATATCAGAAATCAGTATTTGGTCCTCATTAGTAGGATGTGGAATATATATTACTTGTTATCAGGAAGAAAGTGTACACTGAAAAATCCCAAAGGAGCAAGAAAAGAATAAAAAACAAAAGATATCCCAAGTGGAATTAATGCTAATATCTGTATTTATTTATACCACTACCCACAGGGGCTCAACATTAAATACTACTATTTCAAAAACTGCTTAGGCTGATTTTGGAGTGAACTAAATTAAGAATTTTCTTGGAAAAAAAAAAAAACGAAGATAATTCAACATCTCATTCAATTGCTTTACTTTAACTGGAGTGCCAGCTTTTAAAATATTAAGATAAATATAATTCAAAACAAAATTAAAAGGAAGATTTGAAATACGTTAATTTGCTTGTAGTGTGATTTTAAATATTTTTAAGACAGTTAATGAAGATGGAACTATGAAACATTTCCAAAAGGAAAAAGACTTTATCACAAACCAAGGTAGTTTTAGCTACCTTAGAGTTATATCAAATCACATAAACAGTCAACATATATATATTTGCACAAATTCAATTTTCTGTTTATTTCCTAACCTCAAAAAAAGCTCATTTTATAAATATTTTCACCTAAAATCCCTTTAAAGTACTTATTTTAGATTTCTGTATATTAAAATAATACAAAAAGAAGGCTTAGAAAAGAGACCAATACTATTCATTAGACCTGAAGTTCAAGAAGGGATAACAATGTAATTTATTAGAGATTTTGTATATCTGAAAAAAAAAAAAAAAAGGCAAATATCTGGGCATACAGTCTGTGAAAATAATTTTGTTTCTATCTTTAGACATTACTAATATCTTTGCCATTTAAGCCTCAAAGAGAAAATTATAAATAAAGGAAAACAAAATAAAAATAAGGAATTTAGAGATGATGTTAAAACTCACATTCCCCTCAGAGATGAGGGAATTCCTAGATATCCTAGAAGTGCAATTTCCTATTACAGTTTCCTGAACCTCTCTCTGATCTCATGCAATCCCTTGTATTTCCAAGTTTTAAAAGAATTTTTAAGAGGTGGCAAATGATTTCTAACTTAGTTAAGCCACCCACAATTCATTTAGTGAAGAAATTTAGCACACACATCAAACCTTAAGAAGCCCTCTTCCTCCTTTAACACTTCCAGTGAAACATGCTTCACAAAATTTGACAAGTCTAAGGTGATAAGCACAGGCTTAATAGTCAAGGGTTTGCATACATCCCTTTGTGCAGGATGCTGTGCAAAAGCCATCATAGTGATCATTAATTTCAGTAACATAAAATATGCAGTGAATCCCATTGCCTCTCCCTTATAAATGGCTGTCTCAGCTGAGGCCTAATAACAGAAGTGGCAAGCTGAATATTGATGGCAGATCTTTTCCTCCGGATATGCAGAAACCGCCGAGTGCTGAACTTTCTCCTCCTGCGGAAATTATGTTCTTCATTTCCCGAGGTTCATTAGAAAATCCCCAGACAGTGCTGTGTCCAGCCAGTGCTCCCAGTTTGCCATCAGCATCGTCTGAGTGAACGATCCCTGCTAATGGAGGCAGGCTCCCTGCACTCCCAGCCCTCACAGATGAGCGATGCTGCTTTCAGCCCTGCAGCAACACCTGAGATGTCTCCAAGAGATGCAAAGATCACTAGGGAGAAGCAGACCTAGACAGGGAGGGGGGATGGATGGGAGACTCCTCTCTCATACCCCAAGTAAAGGAGGGAGTGAGGTTTGAACGTTTTTAAGTCCTGCATCAGAGGTACAGACTACCTGAAGAGGTGGGGTAGAAGATCATCAGATCGCAAAATAGCCCACAAAGCTCACAAACACATGAATGGCCAAAGAGAGTTCACAAATTTTAAATAAAATATCACACTCAAGTACTTTTTATTCAATATGATACTTCATAAACAACTCATGATTTGGTGAGTAGATGAAGGAATTTGCTACTCTTGGGAATACCAACATATATAAGCAAAGCCAGGGCTTATAGAATTGAAATATGACATCAATGTATGTTGACACGGGACCAAAAGGACATAAAGTAATATAAATACTGAAAATGCTTTTGCCAGTGGTATGAAATGGGGAGACAATGTAATAAAATACCATCGATGGAAACAGACATGGTCAGAGAGCTCCATCATTAGTGTACATAATACTGCCAAACCCAGGAGAGTGAGAGTCTCTCTCTTTACAGAAATCCTAGGATTCTGACACACAGACAAGGTTTACAACAGCCCTGTTGTTAGGGTGAACATGCACGCAAATATATTTGAAAAATACTTCAAAATTCAAATAAACATCCTATCAACATCAGCTTGAGCTGAAACACGTGTATGGACATCAATATTAAACTGCATAAAAAAGGCTTTAAAGGGATATTAGTACATTTGTCTTAATGAAAATGAAATGAAAAGTCATTGTGAATGCCAGCTACAATTTTTCTGTCTTTCTTGATATTTTATAAAATCTTAGGGAGAGGGAAGACTACACTGTCATAGCAAAAATTGTTTCACGAAGACATTTAAAGTGTGCTCTATAATGAAGAAAAATGCTGTTATTGCATAACTCAAGGCACAGAACATCTGGTTTATTCAAAAGATTCCTATAAGCTGAGTGGGATCATAATGACCACTAACTTTATTCATATAGAATAATATTTCACTTTGCAGTGAGAAGTTCCCTAATCAGTTTGGTAGTGATGTTTAGAATTAACAACAGCATAAAGTGATGATTTTGCAAACAAATTTCTTTAAATTAAATAGGATAGTGTAAACAGGATCTACTTCTTTTTCATTTTATATCCGTGACAGGTCTAAATCCACACCTGTAGTCCCAGTGCACATTTCTGTTGCAGGGGTATTGATTCGGTACACTGATATATGAATGGGTTTTACAGATTTGTAGGTATCAACAGCAGCAATAGGATAGGCATCCTTCTTATGACCACTAAAATGTTTGGCAGGAAAACCAGCCTCACCAAATTAAATGCTTTTTTTAAGAGAAAATATGTCTATAAATGGGCATTAATCGTGGCTCCTCTGTTTATGTTTTCCAGTATGGGAAGAACTGGTATTATATAGGGGCCAGTCTGGATGGATGAACAGTATTTATGAACTTTCCACCTCACATCCTCATACTGGTGAGACCAATGGTGTCTGCAAACCTCGGAACATTCATGGAGCAGTTTTTTTCCATAACTTTATTTTATAATTTTGTTTTCTATATTTTGACTTTATTTACCCCTTAAGCTAAACAAATTCCAAAATATGAAAGAGAAACTGAACACTTCAATCCAAAACTAAAGCTCTTGGAGGAAACAAAATAAGACTACTATGAGACCCCATTGTTCTCTAACATCCTACAGTTCTCCTCATAATCCCTGGATAACCAGCTATTTTCCAGTATCTCCTGTAGGCTGAAAAATCTTGCTAATGCTCAGCAAATTGAAAGAAAAGTCCAAAGCTGCAGCCCCCAGAAAGTGCCATTCCATATTCCAGGCGCTACTAGGTTAGCTTTACATTTCAAGTTACTGCAATTGTTATTATCAAAAAAATCTATGGCAATACAAAGATTTGAAACTAAGTCTCCAAATCATATATTAAAGCTTATTCACAGAAAATTCTCTGCTCAAGCTCATGGGAGGAGAGAAGCAAGGCCTCTAGCAGTCACAACTCTAATGCCATGCACGAGATCCAGAAGCAAGTGGTTGAAAATGAGAATTTAGTCAGACTGTTTTTAAGGACGTAGAAGAAAGCAATAAAACAAAAAGAGGGTACCACATTGAAAAGTTCTTGACATTTCAGACCTGTCTACACCAGTAAATACAACAGAACAGCATCTTTGCCTGCAAAGCCAAGTCCTCCCACTACACAACTTCACAGCTTATCCAACAGGGAATTAAGAAGGTGATATCAAAAAGAAAAATCCATCAACATCTGCACACAAAGTGAGGCTGGCATTGTAAGTTCTAATCAATATCCTTTTCTTCAAGTTCTATTTCTACTTTCATTACACAGGATTCTTCCTGGGGATGTAATCATGGGCACTACAGGATAATTTAAAATGAGAACAATGACATTACTAGTAAAGAGGCCATGGGTGGGTTGCAGTTTACTTAAAATAAAATTGCAGAAAAAGGACTCTTAAGAAACTGTATTTAGAGCCTAAAGAAATAATTCAAGTCCATGATTTCATGGCAATAACTAATATTTTGCTATGGGCAACAGAAACCATAGCTTCATTATTATAAAATCACCAGGTAAAAGAAGAGTCAGAGAAATAAGCAGCACAACTTTTTGCACATCATTTTCCTTATTTCAAAAGAATTGTGTGTGCTGAGAGGGGGCGGCCCAGAAATTGACTTGTATTCATGGGCTGTAACAATTTAGAACCACAGGACCTGTGGAACTGGAAAAAAGAAATGGGAAGGGTTAAGGAGCATTTTTCACAGTCAGATGGGATTGCTAAAATATGCTGAGTATGGGGAAAAGGAAGTTTTCCTTGGAGGTGGTGCATGCAGGAGGGCATCTCACTGAGCATTTTGAGCAGCTATTTTTTTCCTTGGCGGGATGCTCTCACACCTGCAGGCCACAAGTTTTGCCTCTCCCCTGTAAGTACAAAGTGACCAGAAAACAGCTACCAGTTGTTTCAAGATCTGAGACCTTATCACCATGAATCTGGCAGTCAAACACACCACTGGGATGCTAGCAGAAATCTTAGGTGTGTATAGGTGGGAAGCAGAGGTTTTCCACATGGCAGCCATAGGGCTTCAGATGGAAAATTTTTTTGCTCAACATTCACAAGATTGCTCTTTAAAAACAGTATGAAAATATCTGCGAAAAAAAAAAGTATTTTGACTGTTTATAAATGTGTGGAGGAAGGACTGTTTGAACTAGATTTTACTCATTAGTTTTCAAAAAAATAATTTATTTTCTGTACGTTATCATTCTGAAGTCAGGTGAAACCTATTGGTCTTAACTCATTAAATGCATGTGAAAAGAAAGGAGAAAGAAAGACAGTGATAACAAAACTTGCATTAACTTTAGCCTGATTATCATTTAGACATAGGATGTTATATGCTATGCTAGCAGTGCAGGAAGATTTTTAACTGGGGGAAAATGTGAAATGTGTAGTTTTCACCCAACTTAGCAACCCTTTATGGTGACAAAGGAGGGTTTAACGATCTTAATGCAAATAGAAGTATTTAAAGTATGAAATAAATAAGATGGAAGCTTTGTTGTCTGTGAAAGTTTTCTAACACACTTCCTGCAAAGTAAAGAACACAATCAGGTTTTTTTTATTCTTTGTTTCTCACAAACAATTCTGCAAGGTACAGGAAGCATTACATTGCTAGCAAACCTTCTTACATTTTACTGGATGTAAAAGCCCTTCTGGAAAACATCTGGAAATAATTTTATGATCTTCACAGTAGCAGCCTCTTCTCAAGACTGCATGAAGAACCTCAACAAGACCTGGTGTTTTCTTTCCCAAATTGTCAGTAACAATATGGGTTTTGAATCACTGGAATACCAGTAATGTTTAGAAATGCAATACTGAGACAATAGTAGATGACAGCCTTTGGTAGTGATTTTGATGAAATTCCTATGAACTATTGTAGTTCCAATCACTGAGCCTCAGACCAGCAGCTACTGCAGGGTGAACCCAGTTCTGTCAGCTCCTATGAAATTTGCTGTAGCTAAAAGCATGGCTAAGGGATTCAGGTTATTATTAATAAATTCAAAATTAATGAGTTAAATAGGAGAATAGACATTCAAATATTTTTAAATGTTTTCTGTAGTCTTTTCACTAATCTAGCTAAAAGGACTTCATTTTAGAGGTCAGTTGTATCAACCTCTTTTGTGAGAAAAAATAAACATATGGTATTCTCCATGGCCCAGGTTCACCTGCTAGGCAGAAGCTAGTAAAAAAAGGAACTATTTTCTGAAACTGGCAATCTTAGCTTTACTCACATGCCTATAGTGTCACTTCATAAATTTAAGTCTTTTACAATTAAAAAAAAAAGTCCCACTTATTATTGTGACATCATCTTCAAAATGTGAATTCATAATATTCAGAGGATGAAGTTTCTTTTTTCTGCTGAATCTATTCTTTAAAAATTTTAAATTTTTTTCTTTAGGTTTAACATACAATTTTCACTGGTTAGAAATTTTCTAGACATCACTCAGAAGTTCAGAATGAAATGATTGAGGGAAATTAAAAGCTCTTCACTGAATAAAGGTTGAAAAAAAATTATCCTGAAACATGTTCTACAATATTGAAACATTAAAATACTAACTGTTAAATAGAAAATATAGCAGCACATTAAAAATGTTAGGAGAACTAAATAAATAACAATAAGAAACGATAGTACAAAAGCTAGTGTAATCATGCCCCAAGGGAAAAGGTAATTAAAATGGGTATGTTCTTATGAAATGTTCTAGTTTCAAAGAAATTGCATTTTAAAAGAAAAGGGAATAGTCACACAGATCTAAGACAGACTGTTTTTGAAGAACAAAGCTTTTGCTGCTCAGCATTGATATAAGGTTTAGAAACACATTTGCCCTGTCAGTTGCAAGAAAAAGCTCCTTGCTCCTAAGCTACTTGTTCTTACTTGTTCTAGTTTTCTAAACTCTGGAAAATCTGATCATTTTAACTCCGCCTATGATCATTAGTAAACCTGGGACCTCGTTGTTATAATGAGGTACTGATGGAGATGAACTGATCCTCTTTCAAACAAAAAGAAAATCAAGCACTTGTGGAATGACCTAAAATCTATTCACACCAGTGGAAGGACTTTCATTTCTTCAAACTTTTACCCAGACTTCATATCTAATCTGAAAAAATGGTAAGCAAAGAACAAATAGAGCTACAGGACTCCCTGCACTGAAGTGCTAAAATGTGGCACAGAGATACTTTGAGTACCTTTTTCTGCCTTTTCAATAATGATGTTTGAGAAATGCAGCTGACAGGGGCTTAAAAGCACTAATCTTCAGAAGTGTCTTGTAAAACCCCTACCTGCACACAACCTGGGTTCAGCTGGTGAAAGCTTTGGGCACATGTCCCAGTTATTCAACATTGCTCCCTACAGACAAGCGCCTAAACTGCTCAGTCCTTATCTCCAGAGTCTTTATGGATCTGGATCCAGTACAATGAGAAAACAGCTAGAACTTCCAAGACATTGGTGATTGACAAAAAAAACCCAACACACTCTTAGCACGACAGATTTGTCCAGTCACAGAGTTATATAAACATAGAATGGTCTGGGTTGGAAGGGAGTCCAAAGATCATCTAGCTCCAACTCTCCTGCCATGGACAGGAATATCAACCACTAGACCACGCTGCTCAGAATTTCATCCAGCCCAGCTTTGAACACCTACAGGGATGGAGCCTCCATAACTTCTTTGACAAACCTAGTCAAGTGCCTTGCCACCCTCACAGCAAAGAAATTCCTCCTTATATCTACTCTAAACCTACTCTCTTTTCGTTTGAACCCACTTGCCCTTGTCCTGTCACTATATGCTCTTGTAAAAAGTCCCTCTCCAGCTTTCTTGTTAGCTCCCTTCAGGTACTGGAAGGATGCAAAGTATTCTCTTTTCCAGGCTGAACAAACCCAACTCTTAGCCTTTCCTCACAGGAGTGCTCCATCCCCCTGATCAATTTGGTGGCCCTCCTTTGGGCTCACTCCAACGGGTCCATGTTCTTCCTGGGGTGGGACTCCAGAGCTGGACACAGCTCTGCAGGTGGGGTCTCACCAGAGCAGAGCAGAGCAGAGGGGCAGAATCCCCTCCTTTACCCTGCTGCCCACCCTGCTTTGGATGCAGCCCAGGACTCAATTGGCTCTCTGGGCTGGGAGGGCACATTGCCAGGAGATGTGCAGCCTCTCATCCACCAGCACCCCCAAGTCCTTCTGGGCAGGGCTGCTCTGGATCTGTTCATCCCCCAGCCTGGACTGATACCAGGGGTTGCCCCAACCCAGGTGCAGCACCTGGCACCTGGTCTTGTTAAATATCATCAGATTCCCATGGGCCCACTTTTGAGCTTGTCCAGGTCCCTCTGGATGGCACCCCATCCTTGAGGCATGTCAGCAGCACCACTCAGCTTGGTTTCATCTGCAAATTTGCTGAGGGTGCACTCAGTCCCTATGGCTTTCTTGAATGAAGGAGGTGGGAAAAACATTCAACTAATTCCTGTAAAATCTAGGATTTGTTTCAAACAAACCTACATGCAGTACTTTCCTAGTAAAAACACATAATCCAGCAAACTAAAACAAACATATTTACATTGTATAAAAAGCCACATACATTATTTTCTTTGAAGGAAGAAAGGCAAGGACCACATGTTCAGTAGGCCCTAAGAAAAATGGAAAAGCCAAAATATTATATAATATATATTCCAGAGTTAGGTGAAAGAAGTAATTAAACACTGCAGCAGGTTGCTTAGCCCAGGAAACATCCAAGTTAAGGTTTGAATGGGACTCTGAGCAACTTTATGCAGAGTAAAATGTTCCTGCTCATTGCAGGGAGCTGGACTACATGACCTTTAAAGATCCCTTCCAACCCAAAGTATTCCATGTTTCTATTCTAGGAGGCAATTTTTAATCTTTGGAGTTCTCTGAGAATGTTCTAGAGTTTACCTTTAATTAAAAGAGGGCACTTTTCTACTTCATTCTGCATAAATTATTCACATGAGCTCTGTGTCTCAGTGATAGCACATAAACAGCTCTGTTATTTTATATAATTGCTGTACATAGGTAATCAGAATACATTATGTTGCAGAGATAATTATGGCAGTGTTTTCTGTTGTTATGAGATGCTGGGAGCCTCAACAGTGTGTTTTTGTGATATGCTGCATTTCATAGGGATGGGGAGGAAATTGTCAAGAATTTCCCAAGGCTGTGTGTTTTTTGACAAATCTGTTACTCCAGCAAATAGATTAGTGATAGAACCTTTTTTTTTCCAGTGGACAAGTCATGTTACCAAAAATGGTATTGTATTTAGGAAAAAAAATCTCCTTCTTTTGTGGGTTTAAACAACACTGCAAAGATATTTTGTAGCCCATGTGTTATTGCTTTAATGAGTACTCACACAAGAGCCCCTTTATCAGTGTATACACATGGGTACTCCTGTCATATACCAGTAGGAGCACAGGAAAATTTGAATTCATGGGTTTTTTACTCAGTAACACAGATTTTCCCATTCACACACTTGTATGTATGTAGATGATTTGGGTTTTTTCCCCCCTTCCTAGAAGCAAAATTTAATAACAAATATCTGCTCAAGAATGGAAAGAGTTCTACTAGCTCCAGTATTCCCTTCATTTGGAAAGTTCAGATGGCAAAAATCCATCAGAAATGTTGCACTACATACTGACATCATGCTAGCAGGTACCACATCACCCTAATTTATACAGTGTTTCCTCACTCGTTTCTTCTGCAGTGCCAACTTGCTTCTGTGAGGTGGAGGAAACTGTTTTCACTAACACGCAATTGCCAGGAAATTAGACCTGATATGTGAATTTAATACCAGTTTTCAACAGCCTCCAACCAAAGGATGAATTTCACCCCTGTCTATTGTGATATATTCTATTGTTTTAAAGTTATGTCAAGTAGTTACTGGAAAATGCCAATGAGAAAGATCTCACTGTAATCTATCTTCTCAGCAGTAAAAGCTGGTTTTTATACATCCAGTGCTTAAATGTATCAAAGATTATTATTTTCCAGACATCCATGTATTAATCTAAATACATTAAATACTTTCAATTTAGCAGGCAATGGCTTAGAATCTATTAAAGGAGCAAATAATACAGCGCACGGTGTTAAAAACACATAATTATATTAAATGTATTTTTAATTATCTCTTTCCATTTATGGTGAGCAGAATCTCTTTAGAATTACAGTAGCTTTGGGGATTGATTTGGTTTGCTTTGGAAATCTATCAGACGGTTTCCTAGAGCTGGAAAATCAAAATCCCCAGGCAGCAGTTTATAAAGTATGTAGGGATCTCATATCTGCCTGAGTTTTAAGCACTTCCCTTACAAAGCACTCATATTTTAAGAGGAAAAACAACCATCAAAAATAGAAAAAAAACACCTTCATATTTTATGTGTTAAATACTTTCACTGTAGTTTTCTTGATTTTTTTGTCATGACCCAACACTAATAAGCATTTTCTGGTGGTTACAGATTTGTCTATAAATTTTTGTGCTCTTTAGATGTCCTATATTTTCCATTAGCTTTGAGATTCAGCATTGGGTGCAGAAACTGACCCTATTCTGATATTATCTGGGGTTTACTTCATTTATTTTCAAAGGCTGGGAATCAAAAATTAACATTTATGACTTCAGGAGGAAATGGAATGGTAATAACAATGATAAGGATAGATTTCTTACTAATTCAGTGCTTGAAAATTCAAGAATATTTTACATGTTATACGTATTTGTGACCTTGAAAGCCAACTTGAAGCCACTACATTTGTTCTGGTTCACCACAGGCACTTGATCTGTTGAAGCACTGACTCATGACATTAAGGTGTGATGAGTATATAAAGATCATTTACTACTGAATTAGGAAGACTACAGAGGTTATAAAGAAGACTAATTTATGGCTGGCATAACTGGAATAGGGCTGGAAGTCTTCCTACATCATTACCATTGTAGTAAGACTACAGGAATATATTAAAAAGAGCTGGTAGTGGTAAAAAAGCCAGGCAATAATTTGATGGGGCTTTGGTTTCATTTTAACAAAAAATGCTTTCAGAAAAAAATAAAATAAAATTGAAAAACTGTGTTTTATGGAATGTTCTCACCTCCCTTCATATTAAAAGCCATGGTGATCAAGTGAGTGCATTTTTACTTTAACAGTTTTTCAGGCATTTCTTTCCTAAGAAAAGACCATCAGATCAAATATGAGATAGCTTTTACTAAGCAATGACAGTTTCCATTTTTATGTAAATGTGAAAATGGCCAAGTGTGACTATGACATTGTTGCAATATTCTGATGTCTGCAAGTTAATGAAATATATAATGACTTTATATTACTAATCTGCATTTATATCTTATCACAGTAAATAACATGAAGCAATTTTGTTATTTTAGCAGTGTATTCCAGAATCAGTTCCGTTTGGTTTTTTAGACTTAATCACAACTGTTTGCTACAGCACTTTTTGCATATTAAATACTGTAATTTTTCAGCAGAGTACAGAGTTCATTTCTGTATACCATATTACAAAAATGGAAAATCTGATTTTTTAAAATTACCTTTGCTGGTTTTATATTTCTACTCCTTTTATATCTGAGGCCCCTACATAAGAAGGATGTGGACCTCTTGGAGTGAATCACAAAGATGCTGAAAGAGCTGGAGCATCTCTGCTATGAAGACAGGATGAGAGAGCAGGGGCTGTTCAGTGTAGAGAAAGGAAGATCTGGGAGACCTTACTGTAGCCTTTGAAAGGAGCTCATAAGGAAATGGGGACAAATGTTTTAGAAGGGCTGGTAACAATAGGACAAGGGGTAATAGCTTGAAATTACAAGAGTGTAGATTCAGAGTGCATACAAGGAGGAATTTTTTTTATTATGAGGGTGGTGAAACATCAGCACAGATTGCTCAGAGAGATGGTGGGTGCTCCATCCCTGGAAATGTTCAAGGTCAAGTTGGATGGGATTCTGAGCAACCTGATCTAGTTGAAGAAGTCCCTGCTCATTGAAGGAGAGTTGGAATAGATGTTCTTTAAAAGTCCCTTCAAACCCAGGCCATTCTATGATTCTACAATTCTATGAATTCCTCTATGACTCCATGTGAAGAGGTCTTCAATCTGTGCAGAACTGAGGCTAGACTGTTCCATGGAACTTGAGTGAATTAGTCACATGTGTTAAATAAGTAATTTAACAAATCCTTGCACATTTAATCCTAAAGAGTCATAGTGGTAGTGCAAAAAATGATTATTTCTATTGTCACAGCCACTTCAGGGGCACAACTCAAAGTGTTACTACAATTTGCTTTTACACATCTGTGTAATAACTGCATTATTTCAGGGCTATCAATACACCGGGGTAATTGCACTGCAGGGCCATGAGCCAGAAAAGAATTGTCAGCATGAAATTTTGCCAGAACTTTGTAATGCTAGGATTTCTTTGTTAGAGGAGACAAGAGAGTACAATGTGTAAGAATCCAGTAGATTTCTCCAGCTTCATGGAAGAGCACTACGGATGCATTCTGGGGGACAAACTCTAATCATTCCTCTGGACTTGGCGGCGCAATGATGTGTGGGATTTTGGCCTGCTAAAGTGATGGGGGAAAGCCTCTGGCTCTTTGGATGACCTGCTAACACCTTGGGAGTGCCCTCCTGGCCTCGGTGCCCTCCTCTTCCCCATCCCATTCCTCAGAGGGAGCGTGGAGCTGCATCAAGCTCCCCATGTGCTGCAGACTCAGAAATGCAGTCCCTTACAGAAGGGAAGTGCTACACAATACTTCAGAGAGTGCTGTGAAGCATTTTGAGAAACTTTTGAGGACAATCCATGTGCAATAAAGTGTGGGATGTTGTAGACCTGGAGATAAAGCATTACCATATGTGTTACCGTAGAACACAGTTAATATTAGAGTGGGTAGAGAGTAATTCAGGTGGCAAAGCTGTGACACAGAGATGCAGTGGTGAGGGGTCAGGTTTGCTCCCCAGACAACAGCAGCACCATGTACCACATGCAGAACTCTATTTTTCCATGTAGCTTGGAGTCTGGCACAATTTGGGGTATAAAGGCACTATGGCCAGTCCAAAAAATAAATGGTTATTTATGAGGATAAGCTGCCCCCTAGAATTTGAAAATGCACAGGTTTATAGCAAAAAAAAAAAAAAAAAGAAAAAAAAAAAGAATTGTGATTTCTCAAATGATTTGATTAGCTTAATTAGGTTATCAATCTACCAGCTGTGAAGCTTTTCAAGTTTATTCAGCGATGCCTGATCTAATCTATCTCACTTTTTCTGTAAATGTGACATGACTATACTCACTGGATGAATAGTTACTAGCTCACTCATTTCTGTCTCTTGAAGACCACTTGGGCTCACTTCTCTAGTAAACTGAAACCAGTAAGGACAGATCGTCATAAAGTATAAGCAAAGAATGACAAAAAGAACTCAGCAACATTGTATAAAAATAACCTAACTATCAATTCTTTCCATGAAAACTATAGATGCAACAAAAATTTTGAGTATCCAAAGTTATCCAAGGTCAAACTCCTCCTTTAAGCTTGATTCAGACTGTTGTGTTTGGGTTCTGTTCAGATTTGTGTGAAATTATGTACCTATGAGCCACAATGCCTTGGCAGTAAAATGAAATTAAGTGTCCATCTGCCTTAGCTTGGGCTCTTATTTCTTGCTAATAAAACTGCTCTCAGCAGAGAGCTGATAATTCTCATTTGCCTACAGTTGCTTTCTGACAGATGCACACAATTTTTGAGGTCTGCTGATCACCTCTGAGTCCTTCCCAAATCAGACCAACAGTAATTGAAGCTGTATGTGTATGCACAGAGAAGTAAACCTGTTACACTTCAGGTAGAATGCAAAGATTATCAGTGATAAATCCTGGAAAAAATAAAGGTTTTCTGAGATTATAGTGGTGATTACAACACCTTCTCCCTACACCATGAGCACAACAGGCAGACTGTGCATGAGAAGTGAGAGGCAAAGAGTGTAAATGAGAAGAGAAAGTGGTGTGAAAAGCCTCTTCTCATCACATCATGGCGCTATATTGGAATCTGAAACTACAAAAGAGGCCATGCCTATTGGCACCTTCCAAAATGCATCTCCTTTGCCTCAGCAGCTCAGGTCTGTCCTGGGTGCTGTCCTGTTCCACTCCTTTACAGAGAAACAGCTCTGAGACAGTGTATGCATCTTGCACAGCCAGCAACCTGTCCTGGGATCTTGAAGTCCTCTGTCACCACCATGGCAGCAAACTGCTAAGAAATTCTGCCTTTACAACAGGCAACAACACATGCACTGAATGCTATTTTTAAAACCATGCCAATTAAAGGCCTAAAATAGAAAATATGATGATGATTTTAAACCTCAACAAAACAAACCAAGCACATCATAAATTGCAGATGCTAAAATACATAAATTACAGTGGAAGGTATCTTCACTCCTCTCTGTTAAGAAGGCAGGATGCATAGCCTACACAGTGAATGAGGTATTCTAAAGCATTTCATTCATACAGGATACAAGATTGCGACAGGGCAAAAGTTTTAGCCATCTAAGCAAATAAAATCTTTTAAAGTATTATTTCTTTATAAAGCCTGATCCAGAGAAGACCATATTTCAAAAATGCAATTGTAGACAACCAATATTCAATTTCTTTCAAGGTTATATGAGGCAGGTCGGCTACAATGGAAATTTGATGAGAGCAAAACATTTTGTTGTGGTTTAACCCCAGCCAGCAACTAAGCTGCACAGAACTGCTTGATCACTACCACCCCAGTGGAATAGGTGAGAGAATGGGAAGAGCAAAAGCAAGAAAATTCATGGGTTGAGGTAGACAGCTTACATAGGACAGCAAAAGAAGAAGAATATAATAATAGTAATAATAATAATAATTATAATAATAAATTTGAATATACAAAACAAATGATGCAATGCTATTGCTCACCACTCACCAACCAATGTCCACCCAGTGCCCCAGCAGCAGTCCCCCAGCCGGCTTTTCCCCAGTTTATATACTGAGCATGTCACTTTATGTTATGAAATATCCCTTTGGTCAGTTGGGGTCAATTGTCCTGGCTGTGACCCCTCCCAACTCCTTGTGCCTCTCCAGCCTTCTTGCTGGCAGGACACGAGAAGCTGAAAAGTCCTTGACTCATTACAAACACTACTTAGAAAAAACTAAAAGCATCAGTGTATTATCAACATTATTCTCAACCTAAATCCAAAACACAGCAATGCTTCAACTACCAGGAAGAAAATAAGCTCTCTGCCAGCTGAAACCAGGAAATGTTTATACAGGAGGAATTTCAAGAGCAAGAATGCAAAACATAAAATTTGTTTCTAATAGCCCTGTATTGCAGATCTATAAAGCTCACTGAAAAGCCTGAGAGGTTCTATTGCAGTAGATTAAATTTTAAACCGACTGCATACACAGCCACTGAAAAAGTAATGCATAAAACATAATGAGAATAGGTATCACCAGGACTGAAATCTAAACTGCATTTTGATGTATAAATTCATAGACTCAGCACAATTAAAAAACAAAAAAACAAAATTTGGAAGTCCAAACTTCAAATATTGCCCCAAAATTGCTACAATAAATGAATACATCTGTGGATCTCTGGTTTCTCTTATTCCTTATGTGTGGTTTTAAATATTGATTTGAATGTTAAAGCTGAATGTAGTTTCAGAACACAATAAAAGATTCACTTGTAGCATTGTGAGCCATTTAATCCCTACAAGGAAAAATTTAGGCTACCAGTTGGCTAGCCTAAGGAAAATTTTATTTCAATGGAGGAACTCCACATTAACTTACATAATAGTTATATATTACTTAACTACAGTCAGGATTTAACTATTTAACAGGCTATTTATACTCTTCATTTGGGAGGGTATTTTCCCACTATGCAAATGGACATTGTGTATCTGTTACCCCTTCTTCAATTACAGGAAAGAACAAAGGAAATAAAAAAAAAAATTAGTCAAACTTGAGGACAATGAAAATATGACCACATTTAAGTTTTGTTCTTGGAAAGAGGTACCACCTCCAGAAGCATACTGAAATTAATCCTAAATGGAACATATACGCAGAGGTAGTTAAGGGCAAGAGCGAAGCTTTTAGACCCCAAAGAAGAGTCCAAAACCTGATATATCACCAGCAGATTACTTGTAGAATCACAACAGAGTTGCATTAGAAAATCACAGGTAAATGGCTTTATATCCCAAGCACAACCAGGCATCCCTTAGTAAAAACATTTCTACTTTACTTCCCCAAAAATATCAGAAAACAAATTAAGGTGAAGCTTTACCAGACAATATATGTATTAAAAAATGCAGTTATTGGACAGACAAAATGAGCTTTTTCCATTATTAATGGAATATACACATATTTAGGGAAAAAATATGGAACTTCATTGATTCAAATATATTTAAATCAAATGAACCAGATTTCCCTTTATCTGTGTTCTTCGAGGGATCAATATACAACCCTTAATTGAATGGATCTTCAAAAATGCTTTCCAGCCAAGTTACTCTTTAGAATTCAGGGTGTTCCGTGGTGCTCTATTTGTACCAGTTATGAATTTTAGGAGCACAGCAATGGATTATCTCAACAGTGCAAAACTGGTAACAGGGGTGCTGACAGGCTGTCAGGTCCAAATGGTACTGGCACCACGGGATTCCTGGAGTCTCTGAATCAAATTCTGATTTCAGCTGTACTAAGTTTATCCTCTATGAGTCAGTTTTGTTGAGGGTAGTCACTCTTAAGAGTCATGAGTATTAATTTAAAGAGGGTCAGAACTGTTGTTGATTTGCTACTGCAACACCTCAGCCTTCTGGTGACAGCAGTTAAGAACTGCAAAGGTTTATTGCAATCTGTCCTCTGAATTGGATGCTAAGTGACAGGACCATTACTTTGCTCAGTTCTTTCACTACTGCCAGTCTAAAAGAGTGAACAGACAGCTCTGATTGTCACAAAATGTTTGATTCTATTGCTATATCTTATCCACTGACTATTGCAAAGTCATAAGTTACAGTGCTTTTACGCAAGTTGAACATGAGTGGCATAATTTTAGATTTTAAAAAATGAAACTGTTGAGGTTTCAAAAGATGAAAGAGATGGGGGGGAAAAGAGAAAAATACAGTCAGGGGCATTTATCCAAAGATGTGAATCATGGGCCACCATTTACTTGGCATTGAAAAAAAGAATTTTTATGGAACATAATGATTTAACTATAAAAAGAACTCTGATGCAAACACTCTGAGATAAGAAATAATAACTGCAACTTCTATCATATTGATGATCAATCTATACAGACCTATGTGGTATTTTACTGAAATTATTGTGCAGCATATGGCAAGGGATTGTTGCAATTTTTCTATCAATTGTTACACAGATTTTACCATTTTTCTTTTTGAACAGGAAAAATGTGTTACACTATTTAGACTTTACTGAAAACTAGTATTTGTTTGTACTGTCAGAAGAAGAAAGAAAAAAGATCACAGAGGGAAAAAGGAGGCAACAGTAAATCACAAAGAAAGTAAGAAAATTTCAGTGAAGAGATCAACTGTTTATCCTAAGCCATACATTAAAAATCTCCAACTAATTTCCAGTCTGAAACATGGCTGAAGACATTATAAGACTGCTAAGTAATATGATTGCTAACACTGGAATTAGTTATGTCCTGATCATACTTCCTAGAAAGAATGGACTGCCATGAATTGTTTTAATAAGTGTATATGAAATCTGAAAAGATAAATATGGCTTGTCTAGAATTCTTTTTTATCTGTCTAGTCATCACAGCATTCTATGAAAATAGCATTGCGTGGGATGAAGAAAGACTTGAAGAAAGTGCAGCATTACTAGAAGTTGTAGGCAAGAAAAATTGGAGGAAATTATTAATTTTCTGAGGAATGTGGAAGTTCTGTCATACACATGTGCGTGCCTACATCTAAAACACACAGGCACAAAGCTGCACACTGAAAAACCAGTGCCCCAGGTCCAGCCACTGGTCATCATGGGGATGAAATTTCCTGTGAAATTAAATTGTTATGGGCATGGGAGTATGGGCATTAGGACGCTCTGATTTTATAGTTATGGACCGCTGTGTGCACTGTTTAAGCCTGGGGACAGGCCGCCCGTGCACAGGGCTGGTGTCATGTGATTCTCAACAATGTAGAATTTGACATGCAGTGCATGGTCATGCAGATTGGTCACAAATCTGACAGCTTCCAAAACAGCCATGAAGGAAAAGGTTCTGGCAAAAACTTAGCTCTGTTGGCTGGGGTTGATGACTGTCTCAGAAAAGGGCGCATTGCCCTCAGCATGTTTAAGCCCGAATTTTGAAATTATTTTCCCAACTTCTTTCTATTCACCTTTGGTCAAATACAGTCTGCCCCTTAAATGTTTTATGTAGGAGATTTTTTTAAAAATATATTTAGAGTGTATGTAGTCTAACTATCTTTTCACAATGCAGCAGGAAAAGGGATGTACCTCCAGTAGGACTGCAATGCCATCCAGCTTCTTAAAATGTTCTACATTATACTGACTATTAAATCAAAAATATCATGCTTTGCCAATAAGTTATTAAATGTCGAAAAAAGTATATGACATTTTAAGGAAGCCGTTACAGAAAAAACCACACTGAATCTCATATTTCAAAGTTCCTTTAAAAAAGACCAATTGTTCTGTGAGCTTCATTGTGGAAATCCAGAGCAACTCTGCCTATTTCTCTGAGGCTATTGCTGGGCCCCTCCCTGGGGCTGACTGAGCTGATTAGAGTCTACAGGAGTCCCCTGTTGAACCCAACAGGGACTAAACTTCAGCTAAAGCCTACAAAATTATTGGGTCAGTCAGGCAAGGACCTAAAGCTGTGCCCCCACACAAGGACAGAATTAGCCAGTAATACCCACTCCTCATTAATGCATGTTAATTGTTGCCAGCACTAACCAGTACTGTGCCAGGGTAGCTCCCTTGCATTCATCTCTACTTCTCTCCCCTCTACACAGGCTGAAATTCATTTCCCCAGCTGCCTCCCACTGATCACAGACACTTTTTCTGGAACCTCACTGCAGCAGTTGCTTCTCTTGTCTCACACCTCTTTTTGTCTGAGAAACATCACATTTCTGGCAAATTATTGACATCATAGCTGAGTGCCCAAGGAGGTGCTGGTTCTGTTGGACGCATTATATCTTGAACAAAAACTCTGATATATGCTTGTCTTTGCTAAAGCCCAAGGAAATGTCTCTCCACATCTGACCTGCTGTACTTAAACATCAGTGAAACTGATTAAATTTTCTTTCCTCAGACTGGAAGACAGTGTGTAACTGCTTGGAGATGTTGACTTTACACCAAGGAGGTTTTTCTTCCTTTTATGCCTTTACAGCTTTGGGCCTTCAGTAGTTTTAAAACCCAAATCTACAATGAAGAGCAAGCATATGAGAAGATAACTCAGTGGAGTTTATGTCCATCTCTGATCACAGTCTTCAAAAAGGGAAGGTAAAATAATTGCAAAGGCCAGTAAGACAGTATCTCTCTTGTATGTTTTCTCCCTGCAATTCCATAGGGAGATGTCACTAATAGTCAGCAATATCTCCCATTCCATGCTGCTCACTCAGTTTCTCCAAACTCACAGAAGTGCTCCTAGAATGCATCTTACTAGCCTTGTGTAAGAAATACACATTGATTTTTTCCACAAAGATGAGTGCAACAAGAAAATTGAGTACATGAAAAATTGTCATTTTTCAATTGACAACTGAGGTACAAAGTACAAAAAAAATATTTCCAGAATTGTAAAAGTGAGGATTTTGCTTTGAAATATTTATATAAATAAAAGTCAAAATATAAACATAGAGAAATGAAAAATAAAGTCTTTTTTTTAAGACCATTGGAAGCTTTTAGATCTTTGCTTCTTGAAATAATAGAAGACCTGATAGAATTAGGAGATTGTTATTCTACACATGAATCTGAATAGGCATGAGATACTGTCCTTGAACTTAGATTTAATGAGTCAAAAAGTGTGGTAAGATTCAGGAATATTAGGGTGCTTTTCAGATTAAAGTGCATTGATTCTTCCTACTTTTTGGTCATTTTAATATTTTTAGGTAAGAGCCTTAAAATTAAATGAAAAGTAGGACAGCAGACACTGCCTCAGAGTCAGGTCAGTTTGGCATCACTACATATCCACTTTATCTTCCTAAAGATTTTGTCAAAATAACCTGTCACTTGTCCTCTAAGTTTTCGGATTTTTTCTTAGTGGTTTTTCCATTCAGTCACTTTCAGTGTTCATTGCTGTTGAGCATTCTAAAGTAATTTTGAAATAAACATGGATCAAACCAAGCTGGTCTGAATCATATCTAATTCTGGAACTTTAAAAAAACAAAGAAAACAACTCTCTTTTACAACCCTATGTGAAAAGCCACAATCTTTTCTTTCTTATCTTTGAACTACCAACCATAGAACAACAAAGCAAAATAATTTCGTCTACAAAACTGAATTTAAATACCTTTAAAAATCTTTTAATATTCAAGGATGGCCAACTTATGGTACATGAACCAGATCAAGGCCATTAGAAGGCCTTCTACACCTCACTGTCCTCTCTTCTCAGTAGCACTGGAGGAAGGCAAACTGTGTCATATGGAAGAGAAACCTGACCACAATAGTCAGTCTGTCAAGGTGTTTAGTGCCACACACTGGGTGGGCTACTTCTGAGGTAACTAACATGTTTAGCTATTTTAATTTCTAAATAAAATCCTCCAAAAGTCTGCTTATATCACAGGTCTATGTGGTTCCAAATGCTATTTTTCATAAATATCCCTCTTGCTGTTGTTCTCAAATTTAAGTCAGAAGACATTAAAACAAAATGTGTCTAATTTTCAGGGAAAAAAAAAAACCCACAAAAACCAATCAAACAAACAAATGCAAAAACCCCAGACTGTTGTTTCTGGGGGTTTTTAATGAAAATTTGTGGACAAGTATTTTCTTTAAAATTCTTCTCATGGAAATAGGAACCAAAGTATTTAAAATACCACCTAGCCTGATAGAGTCCAAGAGGCATTTGGACAATGCTCTCAGGCACACAGTGTGACTCTTGGGGCTGTTCAGTGCAGCAGCAGGAGCTGGACTTGATGATCCTGATGGGTCCCTTCCAACTCAGGATATTCTGTGATTCTACGAAATTCTCCATGCATGCATATCAGCAAGCTGGAGTCACATCAGATGGTTTTCCCCTGTGGGAAAGTGTGGCAAAGTTGATGCCTTTTTTTTTTTTTTTAAACATTAAACATTATATTACAGATACATTTAAAAAAAAGAAAAACAGTAGGCTTCTAGCAGTAAATATTGAGAAATTAAAGCATTCTTGTGTTATGGAAGAAGCAAGTTAGCCAGAGCTGTGTAACTGAGGAAAGGTGATGCAGCTGGGGCAGCTGAAATTTTTGCTTATGGGAAAAGAAACTTCTGAGTTTATCTTGTTCTTAATGGATAATTTATCTTAATGCAAGGTTTCTCAAGTGCTTTCCAAGGTGCACTGTCATTCCTGGAAATTACAGTCAAGAAAATTGCTGCTTTAACAAATCAGCCAATTTCTGAAGTCTTCTAGTGGTTGAGTTACCTGCAGATTGACTCCGAATCACTCCAGCTCTTACAGTTTAATGCATCTGTGGCCATAATGACTCTACAGATATATTGCTCCAGGTCCTCTTGCAGTGTCAGCATTGAGAGAGAGGTGACTCAGCAGCCAAGCCAAAAGACACAATCCACTGTGTTCTGGATGGATGTTTTGCCTTTCATGGTGTCCAGTGCTATGCTTGAGATGAAGCCGTGTTCCTTTGTTATTTAGGGCAAAGTCAGCTACACTCAATTTATCAGAGTTCACCCAAAGACTTAAATACAGTGTGATAGAGATGTAGGGGAGACTGCATGTAAATATATCTGGTATTCATATACTTGTTAAGGAGGCAAAACCATCTGCCTAGGTCACCTTAGGGTACACCTGAGAAGAGCTTAGTTGTCTTCATCAAGAAAACAAGTGAAAAAGCCATTCTTGTAGGCTCTGGAACATGACTATTTAGGTGATGGCTAGGTAGCAAAGTGAGTGCAATTTCCTTGGCCCTTCTAACTTTTTCCCACAAGAAATCTCCTAATCTCTTTACAGAAAATTCTGATAATAATGCAGATAAAAGTCAATATCCACTCCTTTTGTCTTTCATCTACAGTTTTTGCAAAAGCAGGGTAGTGATAAAAGAATTTGTTTTTACTTATATTTAGCAGCTTTTAACAGAGGTACAGTGAATCATCAGCTGCATTTCAGGAGAGAGTATCTGAAGTGCAAATACCAGGGTGCAACTTCTGACACTTCAATTTTTAATCAGGGCAGGAGGTGTTGGTTTGTTTTTTTTATTCTTCTAAGCTGTGTTGAGATTAGAGGAATGCTGCATGGTATGATTATTTCTGAGCTTTGCCCCAAGGTCTTACTTCTCAGGCTGAAGTCTTTTTAAGACTCCTTTGCCATTAACAGGACATCTAAGTTCAGTATTAAAATAATGATAAAGTCACTAAAATGTTTCTAGAGGAAAACAGAGTTTAACTAAGAAGATACGAATATATCTGTGTCTAAGGCAGCCTTTTTCAAAATATGAAAGAATGAAAACTCTCATTCATTACCATTTGCCCAAAGCCAGCCTGACTCAGTAATTAGAAGTAATGTTTATTGCTTTTATATAGAGCTGACATCAACATTCAGTGTAATTTCAATACAAAGTGCAGCAAAGGTCCTCCTTTTCTAAAAGTGCTTGCTTGTTGCAATGCTGATTCAACTTCTCTAATTCTATAGGTTGAGTACATGCAGTCAGAACTTATTTCGGATAACTTAACATTAAAACAGTAACAAGGGCTAGAAAGCAAAAACTATAGGATTCCCACTAGGAATAATTTAGCTGTTTCTGCAGACCCCTTAGGGTATAAAGTAACACTCAGCTCCAGTTTCTGTAAAACAGCACCCAATGGTCAATATGATAGAAACATGTCAACACATTATATTAGTTATTCAAGCCTGTACTTGGTGCCATGTCTTAAGGTAAATTCAGAACAGAATTTGTAAATCACACTTGTTTTTAGTTAATTGCACTAATTAACTACTGTCAATATGATATTAAATAGTAGTATGGATGTTACATAAATAGTTGTTAAAGGATATTTATGACCTTTTCCTTGACTTCACAAGACAAACTAGACTAAACACACACTAAAGTAACATTGACTTTTCTTTTGAAACTTATATTTTGGAAAAAAACTATATACTAATTTCATAGAATCATGGAATATCTTGAGTCAGAAAGGATGAACTAGGATATTGAAAACCAACTCCTGGTCCTGGCCAAGACAACCCAAGAGTCACAGCCGGTGCCTGAGAGCACTGTCCAAAAGCTTCTTGAACACTCTTAGACTTGGTGCTGTGACCACTTCCCTGGGAAGCCTGTTCCAGTGCCCAACCACCCTCTGGGTGAAGAATCTTTTTTTTAATATCCAACCTAAACCTTCCCTGACAACTTCGTGCAGTTCCTTCAGGTCCTGTCATGGGTCAACAAAGAGAAGAGATTGGTGTGGGTCTCTCTGCTTCTACCCTGAAAACTTGGAGGCCATGATGAGGTCTCCCATCAGTCTCCTCTCTCCCATGCTGAACAAACCAAGTGGCTTCACCTACTCCTTGTAGGGTTCTCTCTTTGTAACCTCTTTGAGATAAGGAAACGTTGTATACAACATCTTTTTTGTGTGTCTGTAAGCAACATGAAGCATCTGTAGAGCATCTGTATTATCATCTATATGACAATAAAAGTGACTTTTCATTCAGGTGTAACATCATGTAACATTTTCTATTATCATCAGATAAATAACCAAAAGTTTCTCACAAATATAGGATTTACTATATTGGCTTAACATGAATGGAGGATTACAATACACAAAGGTCACTGTATTTTTAGTAACAATAATGTAATTGAGCATCTCACAGCTAAAGAAGTACCCAGAGGTATTGTCACTCATTTCTGCAGATTTTATACCAATGTTTTGACCATTTCCATCACCTGGTAACTATTGGACTCATCTGGCTACTGTGTTTCAGTACTGTGTGCCCCACAAGAAAGATGCTGGAACAAGTTTAATGGTGGTCCAAAAAGATGATGAGTGGCTCAGAGCACATGAGATAGAGAGGTTGAGAGAGGAGTTTGAACAGCCTGGAGAAAACAGAATTCACTAGAGAGAAAGTACAACAGGAGTAGTCAAACACTGGAACGGGTCACCTGGAGAGGTTGTGAAGTCTCCCTCCTTGGAGATATTCAACATTTTACTGGACAAGGCTTTGGACAATCTCATCTAACTTTGACTGGATGTAATTTCAGAATGCTAAGTTGTTTCTGCTTTGACTGGGCATTGCACCAGACAACCTCCAGAGATCCCTTTCTTCCTAATTTTTTATAAAATGCTAGGATTTTTCAGAAAAGAGGAATTTTAATTTGTCCTTTTAGCCTGAAGGCTTATACTTGGTAATTTTTTATTTTTTTTTTTTTTAACAGGGAACTGTTAAAAAATCACCTCATTAGCCTAGGGGAAAAAAAAATCTTTGTCAGTGGAATTTAAAAACTGAAAATATTTCCAACTTTTACACATTGCCCCTTTTTTTCTTTTAAGATACATTTCTGCAATAGTATCCAAGGGAATGATATTTTCATAGCACAGCAAAATATTCATAAAAACCAAAAATTTTTATGATAAAATAATTACAGAGGGGAAAAAAACAAAAGTCTCTTCAGTTCTGAGTCAGTGGAAATATTGGTATTCAAATTTTTCAACAGTCCTGCCAAAATGAGGAAACAATGAAAGATTATTTGCATAAATTATATCCTGCTGGGCTTAACATAAAATGCAAACCCAAGAAACAGACTCCTGCAGAAAGAGTTGCTTTTATGAATAAAGTTTTGTAGATTGTTCTAACATTCAGTGAATTCCACTCCTGAACACAAGAGCAAATTAATGAGCTTGCAGGTCTTGCACCATTGCTTTTCAGGGAAGCCAAGATCTCCTTAGAGAAACAGTGGCAAGTCATACATTGGTAAAGCAGATGAAGCACTTCCCTTAAATCCCAGATGTCCTGAATCCAGATTTCCATCCATGAACTGGTGTAGAGGGAAGGGTGTTATCATGACCTACAGAGGCTTATTTCACCTACTGTCCAGTGCACATCGCATGCTGAAGGCTGTTCAGTGCAGCCTGCAGGCGTCGGGGCCTTTCAGACAGACATGGGAACCCTACTGCACCAATTCTGATGGATGCTACAGAGCCCGGCGTGACAGGCAGCACTCCTGGGAAAGACCAAGCTGCAAGCAGAGAATAGCAGCAGTGAAAAGAAAAGCACTGACAGGGGAGAACAAGAGAAGAGCCTTGATGCATATCCTCGGAGTTGAAATTTAAGGTGAGCCCTGTGTTCTCTTTTGCCCTGGAGCTAGAGAGCCTTGCTGAGCTACCAAAATCTCATTAGTGACCAATGGTACAAATAATCAACATCTGCTGCACTACAGCCAAATCCTCTTTTCCAGGTTACGAAGGCTGCCCTCCTTGGTGCAGACAGCATTTGAATGGTAATCACTACCAGACCTGCACAGGATCAGACCTCAGCTCTCGTTAGAGATGGTGTAATGAATTTATGTGTTTATCTCTTCATTTTCCCAGTCAACCTGAAATCCAAAAGCCATCTGAAACCCTGGACACTGAGCTTAGCATGACATTAATGGGAAGTTTCCTGGAGCACCTCCAGAAGAGTCGGCCAGATGAGTGCACTGTCTGACACAGGAATGACCTCTGGAAAAGCCCAAGCTGAGGGAGAGGAAGAGGGATGATGGCTGTCTTGACATATCAGGGCTCCCTCCATGATCTCCCAACACTGGGAAAATCCATGTCTCAGCTCCATCTAGCCAAAGCTCTTGAGTCTCCATGCACTCACAGCCTGCTGTCAGTGCAAAGCCTGGAGTTCTGCCATGTGGGAAGGAGGAGCCCATTGCAGTGGAAAAACGATTTTCATATCTCCAGAAGCCAGCATTTCCCATGCCACATGGAAGAACATTAGCTGTAACTGTTCCATTCATTATTTTAAGTAATATGGAAATGAAAGGAGCTTAATACCCAGAATCCCCTATTTACAATTACAGCTATTTTAATTGTCCAGTATAAGCCATTTTCTCTAGGCTGCTGCAGCCAAAGAAATTGAAAAAATAATGTGTAAAATAGATATTTTTGTTTAATGTTTGTTTAAATTGGAAAAAAAACCCCTCATCTAAAAATAGTGTAACAAGTCAGTAATGTCAAAAAACAGTGATGAAAACAAAACAGCATTTACTGATGTTTTGTTTCATTGTCTTTTCCTGCAGTCATGATGAATAGAAATCCTCCTCTAAAAGGAAAAAAAAAAAACCCTTAAATCATCATCTGTTTCCATTAGCTAGGGAAATCAGAAAAAAAATTAAATTGCTATGGAATAAAAGGGTCCAGATTCAAAGCAGACTATTAAGGAACAGGGTAAAAAGGAACTCTTTGAGTTCTGTGTTTTAACATAGTCAATGTAATTAATAAAAAAAAAAGGCACTTTATTTGAAATACTGTAACTGAAATGCGCCCAAGTCAAACAGCTGCTTTTTTAGCTCAAAACACACTGAAGAGACACAGAAGGTGTATAGTTTGTGTCAAATGCTGCTGGCACTTTGTCACATTTATAAGTCTTAATTTACATACATGCACCTATTTGCACTTCATAGGTGTGGAGGTCAATTATTGCAAGCATAATTAACATCTTACTGCCAAAATTTGTTAAGCCATTAAGGAAAAATGAAGATCAGAATAATACAGCATGATAACTAGATGCTCTATTAAAGGATGAGTAATCAAATTTGAGATCTTAAAGTTTTGGCTCATTTAGAATGTTGTTGGTTCCAAGAAAAAACTTATTTAAGTTAATAAAGTCAGAAGTAGTAGAAATTACAGAATTCTGTAGTATAAAAAGAAAAAGTGGGTGAAGCTCATATGAATTAGTATGAAGCAAGCTTAACATAAATGTTTCACAAAGAAGAGAAACTGATGTACATCTCCCAATAGCCAGAGAATGGGTGGGGGGACTTCTAGGGGCTGCTTTTCAATACCTGCAAGGAGGTAACCAAGCAGACAAAGCCAAACTCTTCACCCAGATGCTTTGTGGGAGAAGAGAAAACAGTCATCCACTGAACTGGAGGAGAGTCCATCTGGACCTCAAAAGGGGGAAAAAAATTACTATGAAGTTAATTAAGAACTGGAACAGAGTCCAGGGAGGTTGAAGGATGTAACCTCCTCAGCCTCAGGAGGTTTTTGGGATGTAACTGCTCTGATTTCAGTGTTTATCCTATATTGAAGAAGAGGTTGTACAGAGACCTCACAAGGTTCCTTCCACTTCAGCAGTTCTGTGGCACATCTGATGATGAGGAAAAATAAAGCTAAACTAAACTAAAATATAACTAAAATAAAATAAATACTGAAATTTCAGTATTGAAAGAAAGTAGATATACACTATGTGTCTGTCTTGAAGATAGAAGCACTAGCAGTATTTATAGTCACAACCTCTCAGAAATGGTAAATAAGCTCTGTGCTTGAAAGAGGAATAAAAATCAAAGGTCTGCATCTGAGATGCTGATTGAGAAGTGGGCATTTAGGCAAATTAATATATTCATAATATAACCATACCATTGTTATTGACTTTAAAAAATCCTCAACAGCCACTAAAATCATACAGACTGAGAGAAAGCATGAATAATAAGTGATTAAAACAGCATTTTATTTTATAAAGAAATCAAGTAAAGCTGAATTTAGGTCTGAATAATTTTCCAACACAAAGCCCCTTCACAAATTCAAAATAAAATTATCAATAAAATCTTGTTTCTGCAACTTTGGAACACTATTTAAATATATTTCACATATTAAGTAACCTCTCCCTGGCACCCAGCTCAGTTATTTTGGGCAACAGTATCTACCTGTGCCGGGAAATAAGGAAAACCAGTTTTGTTGTAAGGATGAAATTATAAGAGGATGTCAGAAGTATAAAGACTGACGTAATGGAAAAAAAATGGTATTGCTCACAAGCCAAGGAAACCAGTGAATCACTACAGTTTGGTGTTTTCAGAACACGAAACATAATGGGGTAAGTCTGGAAGTCTGGAGGAATCAAGGGGAGAGATATCTGCTCTGTATGAATTCATTCAGTTTTTACCAGTTGCTGCTTTGTCTCCAGCATCACCTGGACTCATAGAATAGAGAAAGTGAAGATACCTCGTTGCCCCTGGCAGTTCTGAGAAAAAGGCCAAAATATATTTTTATATACCAGGCATTCAAGACCTTTTTTAAAGACTACAGAGAAAGAACACAAGTTACGAGGGCAATTGCACATCTTAATACAGTTCGCACATTCTACTGTAAGACTTGTCAGTCATGACTAAGAAATGTATTTTCTGCCCAAAGATCACTTTTTTTCAAGTAAACAAACTTTGTACATTCTCTGGACAAACTTATGATCTGAACAGCTGAACTGGTTAATGATTTTGATAGAGAAGTAGAATTGATAATTAGTATGTGTTACCTTTCAAATAACAAAAAAAAAACCCCAATGTTGACCTCTACAGATACATTAATAATATTACCCTTATGCAGATGGTTATAACCACTAAAAAGTCCACATTTAGACACACTTTCCAGCTCAACTGAAAGTTCCTTATCTATTCTTATATTAAGCAACTAATAAAATATTCTCAAATGGAGTTATTTTTCTATCATATTATGGGTGCAGCTGATGCTGAGATAAGGAGTTATTAGGAACATTTAGGAACTTCCTAGTGGAATGTAAAAGCAACTCTGCTTTTACACAGCAACTCTGTGAGGGAACATAAGAAGCATATTGCTATATCTGGTTCTTCTTCAGAAATTTAGGAAAAATCCCATTGATAGAAACCAGAGATTCTCAGTTGAATAGAAATTAAAGAAGACTGTTGCTACCTGCTTGCTCCAGATTCTGTGGAAAGCAGGTCTTCCTAAACCTGTTTGCACACTCTGCTGAGAGCATGACTTTGGCCAACAAAGACAACTGTCAAATGTAAAATATTCAGGCTTCTGAAAGGCTATTGCATATGAAGCAGTTAGAAAGTTAGCACTACTAAATAGCATTAAAGCACAGATTTAACAGAAAAAGAATTGGCTAGACAATAAATTTAAAAAGTAATCAACAGTGGAGCAACATGGTTTGAATGAAAATGTCTCTAATGTAGATTTGTAGCTGTAGCAGCACATCCTGCACTACTGAATCATTTCATTAAATCTTTTGAGATACACAAAGGTTCTTCTAATGAAAATTTTGGATGGCATAAGGATCGGTCAGGTTGGGAATACTAAAGGCTGAGATGTAGGTGTCCATTCCCCCAAAAGGGGTGGGATTCCCTAACCAAAATAAGTGATTGCTTTGTAAATACGTTTGGAAATCTGGCTCACTGTAAAAGCCACCTACTTTATTTTTAACCAAAGGACAGAAATAGGCACTTTTAGATGCCTATGTTAATTTGATTAGTAACACCTTAAAAGTACCTATTTCTCACCTCTGATCCCAAAGAAAACACACACTTACTCAATAAATTAGTTGAAATTACACCT